>VZTM01032529.1:200519-249262 GCA_013400555.1 Jacana jacana
CCCCCAAGATGTGCAGAAGACACGAAGAAGGCTTCTGCACAGCTTTTAGCCAGGCAGAATTTTTCAGTGTATTTTCTGCCAGGAGTGTGCTTTGTATTTGTGCCACACTGCAGAAATTTAAGGCAAAAGCAGGGGTAAAAAAAAAAAAAAAAGAGTGAAACACTTGGGGAAATAAGTATAAAGACAGCTTGGAAAGGTTTTTAATAGCAGGAAAAATATGTTTCAATGGTCAGGAAAATGTCATGGACAGTGATATTGAAAATTCCCGTGAGATTCGTCTCACAGCCAGAAAATAAAGTACTTTGCTACTTTGTTTTCTGGTACCTTGGGTTCCCCGTTGCCCTGAGGGAGCTGCTTTTACCCACAGGAAACGTGGCAGAGCGTTGTCGGCACAGGGACCAGCCCTGCTGCTCAGACGCTGGGAGGAGGGCACCCCTGCCATGCTGCTTCCCGTCAGGCAGCTGGTCTGAATGCCTGGATTTGTCTCCTGTGAAGTGGGATGGAAATCAGATCAGAAAAAAATAAGTCAGTCACACATTGCAAAAAGAGGAAAGAGAAACCAAATGGGCCTGTGACTGGGATAGCCTGATGGGTGCTCACACTGGATTGCCAGATGCTAAGCCAGTTCTGAAAATGAGCTATATAAATCCAGATGACTAATATTTAAACAATTTATTGCATTTCAAATGCAATAAAAAAAAAAATAGATTACGCACTGCTTTTACTAGCAAGCTTTAGAGTAGTAATCAAGTACATCATCTTGAAAGATGCTTTCATTATTATCAGCTGTCTAGGCACTGTGATTTAGCCCATGTGTGGAGCAATCCCCATTCTCATGAGAATGAGAAAGCCTCCTGGTTAAATATTGATGTTATAGACACCACTTTTAAACAGCATTCAGAGGAGAGGGCAGTTGAGGGGGCAAGACCAGCTATTATTAAGTGGTAGGTGCTAGACTTGTGCTTTGCACTTTTTAAGTGATAAAAGTTAAGTACTGGAAAGACCTCTGCAAAAAAGCAGCAGTCCAGGAGCTGCAAGATTTTTACCTTTACAAGGTGCAGCATCTGCGTCATGAGGCTGGCATTGCTCTCAGAGCTTTGTGAGCCACAAAAGGCTGCAAGGCGCTTGTCCTTAAAAGCTCTTTTTGCAATCAAACTGAATGTTGTTGGAGGTTTAGATCATCTCTACATCCTTCTGAAACAGCTACTGTGTTTGGGAACTGATGATTAAAGCCAATAGATACAAAATTCCTGTCCATTCTCTTACTAGAGACACTGACAGCTCAGTTACCTGCTAAGTTACATGGCTTCTCTGCTAAGAGAAGCCATGTAGTGTTCTTTGACACATCCTGTCTAGTCTCCAGCTGTTGCTATCGAAAAGCAGGGTACCCTCTTTGTGTCCTCTCTATCAGTCCCACCTGAATGTTTTAGAAACCCTACTTGGGCATAGGCATGGCATGGAGAAACTGTTTGTGAGCAGCTGAAATGCTCCCTGAAAGGCTTTTATTGTGCTTGAGGACAACCAAGGACTTTCAGGAACAATTACAGTGCATTTATTGTCTCTTATATAGCTAGTTCAGACTTGTCTCTTTCTGTAAAGTTGGACACGTGGGGCATTTCAGTTTTGGGTTTCCTGAGCTTCATTCCAGATGCAGTTTATCAGCGTCCCGCTGAGATACTGCTGCCTTCTTCAGTATAGGTGTGTACTTTACTGAGCGTCTTCAAGGAGTGGGACTCCAGCCCATTTTAGAAGTAACTAGAATGGCAGGGACTGTGTGAAAAAGTGGCGGGGACTGTCAAGAGCCATGGTCACTGAGCCAATTGGGGTTCCTCCAGACAGTCTGGCACACTGATGTTTCTGCAGTCTCTCCTTATGCAAGCAGCCGCCTGCTCTTTAACCTGTGCCTATAAAACTGCTTGGTGATGAAGTGAAGGGAAAGCTCATGAGGCTCTGAGAGGCCTAAGGCCAACTAGGCTTAGTTGCTGACAGCAAAGAAAGGAGGATTTTTCAGAGAAATAGGGTGTGTTCCCTAGATGTGGTTGTAATGACCTGAATAGATAGAGATGCTCAGAACCTGGCCTTTAATTAACTTGTTCTGTTTTCACCCCCATCTGCTTTCCTCCTTGTCTCTGGATTTCAGCCAGGACTAAGGCAAGGTGGATGTAGTGCTTGTTTAGGCAGTGTTTCTAACCAGCTTCACATACCCATGAGATTAAGCTGGTTCAAATGATGCTGACCCAAAATCTAAAATACTGTTGTTGTCAGCCTTTAAGTACCCTGTGAGCACACAGGTTTCACAAGGGGTGTTGCAAAGAAGAAAGAACTTTCTTTGGAAGTAGACACTAAGCTTTCGAAAGAGGGAAGGGTTGAAGCTAGAGACATACTGCAGTCAGTATCAGTTTTAACCTGTGCAAGATTTGAGGAAAAAAATATTTCAGAAGTGACTTCTTCAAAATCATACAAGGAAGAGAAAAGTTGTTTGGCATAAACATACTTGCTGGTTAGCAATGTTTTGTCTCTGCTCTACCCATTTCCCATACTGGGTGAGGAGTCCATGGTATTCTCATTTCCTGTCTGGATGATGGAATTGTCCAGTCAAACATTGCTTCAGCCAAAATGTAGAGAATGAAACTTAAAAAAAAGTTTTTACCTGAGATCATTACAAGGTTTACTAGTGTGGCTGAGTCTGAGTACGTGAACCAACCTCTGACTCATTGGACACTTGCACGTAGGTACACAGTGAGGTCTTCACAGCTCCTGACCTCAGTGAAAGTTTGCTTAGAGCTATCAGTTGAGATAAAGCACGATAAAACCAGTGTAAAGCCAAAGTGAATGACATCACTGCAGAGGACTCTAATCTCCAGGCTCTAATTGTACGATTTTTGTTTTTCAAGGTGAAATCTTTTCCTTTATCTTTGGAGATAGTGCATCTAATTAACTAATGATTTGCACTGGTGAAAATGCCAAAATAAAAATAACTAACTGCAGGAAAGGTGCAACTTTCTGGCAACTATGTCAGCACAAATGTACAGCTTAATTTCAGAAAGTGTGCAGGGTCCCTTCAGCGCAAGTAGGAAAGCTAAGGACATTTGGATCTTTTAGGGTGTGTACCGAGGCAGGAATCTGAAGTACAGAAACAGTCTGAAACTCCTTAAACTTTGAGTAGGTTTTAAAGCAACTAAAATTTGCAGGTTTGGCTTGCTGACTGTTAACAACATAGTCGTTCACAGCAAGAACTGGTTATAGAAATAAAAAGCATATTGCTTTGGGACATAAAAGAATAAGAAATGGTTTTTCCTTAGGCTTTTCTGTGACCTAAATCCTAGTAGTAGAATGGACAGGATGTGACCCAGTGTGGATCCAGAGAATAAGTTTGATTCTCGTGCTTAGCACTGTCTCCACATGGCCATTCAAGCAGGAGGGCTGGTCCTGATACTCACCACATTGCTTCTTGTACTTATATGGGTACAGATGTTCATATGCTTGCCTACACATAATGTAGGCAAAAGGACTTTTTTCCTTGGCAGAGGTTTGATTGTCTCCCAGGAGCTATGGGGAGGTTGTAATTGCAAACTGAATTGAAACCCTCCTGAAGACCACCACAGGTTTTAAAACATGAAGTGTCAAACAATTTGCTGCAGGCAGTCTGGTGTAGCTGCTGCAGCTGTGCATCTCAAAGAGCTCTGAAGTTAAGTTTCCCTTTGGGTAGCTTTTTGTCTTGTGAGTGCTTTGCACCTTTTCAAACAGCCAGTGCAAATGCAGTTCTGACCCTAAGGGCTCAGCTGGTAGGACCTTTACCTACCCTTCTGCTGCCAGAAGCACTGGTTCTGAGTAGTTTTGAGATATTTGGGGACACTTGATTAACTTTTCTCAAGTGCTGGTGCCCAAATGAATAACAGGGGGAAGATGTTTTCCTCCATACATCATACAACATAGCAACTACCAAAACTGAACAGTAATGGAAGAGAACTCCACTAGCACCAAAGTGGCAGGACTCACATCGTCTCCCACATCAAGACATTTATGGTAATGACGCTACTGTGAGAGAATATTGTTTTACCAGAAGTCTGGTCTAGACTGATTTTTTTAAATGCAAGCAGAATGCTGAAACAGGGAAGTCCTTTCAGTTTTGGTAACACAGCTGTCATACTGTGAATTACAGTCTTCTGTGAGAGCATTGTTTAGAATTTACAAAGCAAAACCAAAATTCAGTTCTTGTCTTCTCCCACATAGACTGTAATTTTTCTGGGGGATTGTGACTCTAAGAACTAGCAGTAGGATTTTGAGGTGTTCGAATCTAAATTGAAATCCAGCCTTGCAGCCAGGAGTCATGGATGATGGCACATGCAGAGTCCAGTACAGGTCCCTCTCGTGTTGTTCTCAAATCACTGACACTACCCTCTCTGTTAGCATAGTGAACCAAAGCATTAAGCATCCAGAATGAGAGTTAGGCCGAATTGACCCACCTAAATCAGAAATGCAATGATCAGATTTCCTGACTCAAACTGCAGGCACCTCTGATATTTTTTGCATTTAGCACAGTTATTTCTGGTATAGGAATAAAAGTTACAAGTCCTCACCTCCCAGTCAAAATGAGAAAATTATTTAGGGTGAGGAGATTTCCTAAGCAGTGATTAAATATGAAGTTTCAAATAGTTTGGACATCTGTGTTGTTATATTAAGTCTAAAGAGCTGGATTAGTGACTGGAAAGCAGGTAAAGACTGAAAGGTTCATGCTAATACTTTCATGATAGGATTCTGCTGTCATTCGTGCACCTAATGTCTCCTCATACCAAGCTGATGTAAACTCCCTGCCTATCTTTGTAAAACACTGGTTGGATCAGCCTGTCAGTCACAGCTTCCATTGATTTCCCAATTCGGAGTTTTTCACCACAATAAATTCTGAAATGTTTTGTCAAGTCTAATTTTTATTTAGTCAAGTGATGAATCTTCCTCCTGCTCTGGGACCTTGCAGATTCATTTTGAATTTTTCATGCAGTAATAAATCCATATTATGGAAAAATCCACTCTCTTGAAAATGCACTTGTTCATACATTTTGAAGTGTTTAAAAGTAAGAGCCTCAGGCCAGATTTTGCAGTGCAGGAATCAGTGGGAGTTCTATTATCTATAGATTAAAAGCATTGTCTAATTTTGAAAAAAGAAGCATCCAGTATTAAACTGATTCTGCAGTAGAACAGTCCTTTCTACTCTGAGATGCACACTCCCAACAGCTTGATTATTTTTAATTTTTTTTTTAAGCAAAAGGAGTTAGCTAAGCTGAAGACATTAATTCTCTGTGTGGATGGCAGTCCATTTGTACATGCCTACCATTTCACTGATTAAGAAGATAACAAATCTTCAGTGAAGTTACTGATGAGTCAGAGGTTGCTGATTTACAAGTAATTCTAGGTTCCCCTGCCCATGGCAGAAGGAGCTGTGCCTCATCTGGACAAGTCAGAAGTAAACTCTTAATTGGCACAAGCTGTTCTAGCAGGGAGGGCTGAGCAGCTGACCTGGGAAAAGCAGACCGACAGAAATGTACGTTCTTGTAATGGTATTGGGCATTGTCTTTGTTGTAAACATGATATAAAGGTGTTGTAGTGCCCGTGTAATTGCAATTTACAGGTAATTTTTAAGTCAGCATAGCAGATCCAGGAAGCAGCATGTGTACATTTGGGATGTTATCCCAACATGAGTACATAGTGTGCATTAATATAGTACAAACATGCATTAACAACTGATGCCACTGCCAAAACCTGTCATTAAAAATTATGCAAGTTAATTTAAGGCTTGCACTAGTAAATCACATTACATTAAAACCACATATTAAGAGCAAATTGTGAATTCCTAGTTGTTATTGGGATGAATTGTTTTATAATTTTGCAGTGTCTTTTAAATGAAGCTGATATCTTGTGAGTTCATTGGTTAGAAATATTTTATACAAAAAAACCCAAAACTATTCCTTGACAAATGCTGCTATTAAACTAGACATTTACCAGGAACACTGATGCTATTAAACTGGACTTTTACCAATGAAGTAGATTCTATTGAATCATCCCTGGACATCTTCCTTTCCTTTTGGAACCAGTATGTAATCTTATTTTGTAGCCACTATCAAAGGAATCTTTCTTTGAGCAACCTGGTCTAGCAGGAGCTGTCCCTGCCCAGGGCAGGGGATTTGCAACTAGATGATATTTAAGGTCCTTTCCAACTCTAACCATTCCGTGATTCTATGAAATGACTATCAGTGGAGCAAAGGGAGGGTTTGGGTTAACCCTTGGTTGTATTTTACAAGGTGCATGTGTTCTGCTTCAGCTTTGTGAAGCATCATTCTGCAGGACCGGCTGCCTACTGCAGGGAATGATGGTGAGCAGCATCTCTGCAAAAGCTCACCTAACTGTGCAGATCCAGACTTCTGTGTAAAGGCTGAGGAAAGAGCAGATAGCAACCAGTAACCAATTTGCTAGCTCTTGTGACTGTAAGGTAGCCTGAGCCTTGCCATTTTGCTTTCAGAGAGTTACAAATGTGCTCTGAGTGGTGATCGAGGTCTTCATGTTGGGCATTTGGCATGGTGCAATGACTTGATCTGTTGATGTGATGTAATTGCCATTTTAAGTATGCTTTATTTTATGAGCACTGCATGGAAATTTGTCAGTTGATAATTCTAATAAAAATAAAGTTACACTTAACTTTACCCCTGCTTTGGAAGGTGTTTCACATTTCAATTCCATCTTACTCTGGGTGGGTCATCAATTTTGTTTCCCTTAAGTTGAACCTGAATACAATTTGGAAAAGGAACCATGGTGCACTAGGTATGGGAATTATTAATTGATCTCTCAGAGACATTGTTAAGTGACAGCTGTAGCCCTTATTTCCATTAATAACTGAGCTATACAAGGAATAAACTATGTCATATCAAACAGGAGGAGCATGTTTATATAGATGCCGTACACTAACAGAATTATCTGCTACATAGTCAGCCGGCTGTTCCATAAAACTCAGACATATGAATTGCAATATGGCTTTCTTTGTAAAGTGAGCTCTTTAAAGCCATCTGTACTTACCAATCTAAAGTATATGTCTATTATAGTCTTATAGTGCCCAACAGACAAACCATTAATTTTTCAGAAATGGACACAAGCCAGTGCCTTAGAAACCACTGCTACTAACACATTAGGAAAATATTCCAAGTATTTCCAAGTCTTCCACAATCTATGTTAGGAAATTCAGTCTGCAGTTGGCTGAAGCTGTTTTTTTATCTGCCTTCTCTGAAGGTGTTAATTTTGAGAAAGTTTCAGCTCCAAGCTGTGAGGCTTGTCCAATCTTTGCTATTACCTGGAGGTTCCCAAGCTTTTTAAAAAGCTGCTAAGGATCTAAGAGATAATATCTTAATCATACCAGCAGCACTGAATTTTACTCACAATTCATGGCCTGTGACTTTGATGGCACCACTGAAGAAGCTGTGCAGATCTGGGCCTTAATTCAATCTATAGGTAGAATACTATACCAAGAAAATCTGTCATCTTTCTGTGGGATTGAATCTGCCAGCCTTGAGGTATCTTATTAATTATTTGCTGGTGAAAGACTGGTCATCAATGTAGGAACTTAGACTTCTGAAATGATAATATGGCTGTTTAAAAATTTCATCCGGAAGGCCCATTTGCTGCAAGAAGTGGAAGATGGGTAAGCTTTCAGGAGACTTGATGGTGATGTACTGTGACTCTTGAAAGGAGATGGCTTGCCCACTCTGTGTGGAATGACAAAAAGAGAGTTCAGGGTGGTGCTTCTCCCTCTGCCGATGACATGCTGGGAGTTCCCAAGAGAGTCAACTACCCTTATCAGTGACTCAGTGTTATTATACCTGAAACAGGGATATTCTTTCACCTCTGTAAATTGGATTTGAGACCAGTGGATGTCAAGAACTGAAGATTATTACTATTTTTAGACTCAAAAGTGAACAGTAATTACTGTAGAATTGATCAGCTCTGTCCTGTCCTGCCACTCATTGGAGAGGAGGCTGCAGCACCCACCACACAGCAAGGAGGGTAAGGTGTTCCCTGTGCTGGGAGCACGAGGCAGAGCCTATGGGCATGCTGTCACCTCATGGTAATGAAAGGAGGCAGCCTGAGGGACATGACAAGAACCCGTGGTGCAAACCAGCATTATATTATGTCTCATTTCTCCTTTGTCAGTGATGATATGGCTTCAACAAAACCCTGACAAAAGAGCATGTATCAACAGATACAGCAGAAGTAAAAGGATAGCCCGGAAGGGCTATCAGTATATGTACCTACAGTGTCCATATGTGTACCGCTACCACAGCACCTTAACAGGTTCATTATACCTGCCTTCACAACTGCTGTTGGGGAATGAATTTCATCCAAGTGTACCTGAGATTCAGTAAAACCAAGGGCTAGCTTTTTAAGGGCTGTAAAGCCCTTAATCACCTAAAAATTGCGATATGTACTGAATGAGCTCTCTAAACGACTTAATTCCCAGTATGTGTCCTAAGCTGTGGCCCACTCCACCTTATTTTGGAGAGGATGCTTTCTGTCTGCTGTTTACTAAGTGCTTTCTCACTGTAGGTCTGAGGCAAGTGATAGCCAGCAGGTCACAAGGGAGGACGCAGGGAGGATGAGGCCAACTTTCTACTCCTGTCTTGGGTCCTTGGCAATCACTTCTTCATATGATGCCCCCTGCAGCTTCACTGTCCCATGCAAGAGCCTGTCTCTCCCTGAAATACATGGGAGCTGGTGATGAGCCTGTCTTCTGCCCTAAAATAGCTTCTGAAACAGCCTGAAAGAAAGCCAGCTTGACTGTGGGAGAAAGCTGTCCAGAAAACTTATTTCTCTTCATACCTATCTTACCACAGTGGATCTGGGAGGTGATATTTGGCTGTGATGGCAGAGGAAAGATCTCTGGATCCCTGCATCAGGTCCCCATAAGGTTCTGGAAGTGACCCTTGACTTCTTTACTTCTTTCACTGTTCCCTACTTTTGTCTGATGTTGAATGCCTCAGGGCCCAGTGATATAAGCCTGCAAGCAAAGGTAGCCCTGTTCCCAAGAATCATAGAATCACAGAACAGTTTAGGTTGGAAGCAACCTTCAAGATCATCTAGTTCCAAACCCCCTGCCATGGGCAGGGACACCTCCCACTTGACCAGGTTGCTCAGAGCCCCGTCCAGCCTGGTCTTGAGCACCTCCAGGGATGGGGCATCCAACAGCTTCCCTGGGAAACCTATTGAAGAAGCTTGAAGAAGTCTCCACATATTTGATCCATTACAAAAAACCTCCTCCTGCTGGTGTTGAAGTTTCTCACACCTATACTGAGCTCTGCGGGTCTCAGCAGGCAGGATTCCACCACGGCAAACACCAAAACAGAACCTTATGATTTTTTTCAACCTTGTTCTGAGACACAGTGAGAAAGCCAGAGCATCACACAGTAGGACTACTGACCGGCTCCTCACAGAAGCAGCCACAGGACCAGTATACCTGGGGCACACTGCCAGGGGACAGGCTGTAGCACTCACTTGGTCTGCAGGGCTGATTACAGCCTGTTACAGGTGTTAAGTTCATCCTTAAAACATGGGAGTTTGCTCAGCTCTGTATCATACTCAGGTTTAGATCCTTTCTAGAAAATCTGTACCAGCAAACGTAGAATGAAAGAGGGATGTATATAGATAGCTGTGTATATGTATGAATGCATGTGTGTGTGTGCTTGTAGAATACAGAGGGAAATATGCTTTCAGGTATCAGAGCACCAAAATGGCAAAGGCTGATTTAACATGAAGGTTCAGTGTTTTCAGGCCTCTTTTCTCCAGGATGCTCTTTTCACTGCCGTAATGTGACGAGGCCCCACAGTTTGCTGGGGCAAGCTGCTGATCCTCAGCACTGATGTTTTTCCCCGTTGAAGAATAGCCAGTGCTCTCTGCGTGTGTCGCTCTCCGCTGCTGGAGAGCCAGACTGTGTGTTTGTGCAATGAAGTGGATGGTACTGTGCTGGCGCATGGCTGTGTCTCTCAGTGGTGCCTCTGTTCAAAAGAACTGAGAATTACTGTCCTCAGGTCAGTGCTGTTCTGCTGTTGTTCTGCCACATGGCCTCACTACTGTATTTGCTTGAATAGATAGTGATGGGAAGGTCAGGGAAATACAGCTAGTTCTTGTAGAAATAGAGATGAAGTACTTCTAAATTCACCTATTTACCCTAGTAGAGGATTGGGAAGGGAATAACAACAGTGCTGATACACAGCCTTATGTTGCACTTTTTATCTCTATATCTTGCAACAGTTTGGAAAGCTGGGACTACTGTCCCCATCCTGCAGAAGATGATGCAGAGGCTGGGGGTGAAGATCTTTCCAAAATCACCTAACAAGGAAGGGGGAGAAACAGAGGCTGGAACCCATATCCTAGGAGGATTTTCTGTCTACTACCCACGGTGACACTCTGCCTAAGAAAAGAGATCTTAAAGCCTATATCAGAAGAGACCCAAATTTAAGATTGTATATCTACATACCCAAGTTAAAGCATCCTGGCTTTCTGAGTGCTCAGAAACTCTGGAAATCGGGTCACCTTCTATAATAAGTTCCAGGGTACTAATTTAATGGCAAACTCTCAGGCACTTGTGACCTGTTTCTTAGGGGCACCAGACACCCACTAATCTGGTGGATGATGTTTCAGAAAGCAGACAATCAAGTATGGCGGAGTTTGCCTGGGCAATGGCTCTCAGTGTGAGGCAGCACTTGGGATTATCTGGGGGTGTCACTGGGACTATCTCAGTGCTGCCCAGCCTGGCGCTGATCCCAGTTGCAGAGAGCAGAGCAATGTGAGGTTGCCCACGATGCTCTCCAGAATGACCATCTTGTGGCGAGGAGGAGGCTGCCTTGCAAAGGCACAGGCTTCAGTTCTCATTTGCTTGGGACAGAAGCCGATAGGCTGTGATTTAATCAGGGTAAAAACAATTCAGTCCTTTTTGCTGAGGGAGAATCAGATGGTGAGGGAGAAACAGCAACTCATTGGGAGACTGCTGGTTAGAGAAACATGTGACAAAGTCAGATCAGAGGGCAGTGGCTGACGTGAGCATCCATTGTAAAGACAAATGCCAGAGCCGAGTGTTAACACAGAAACTAGCTATGATGTAATCTCCTTAAAAGCCCTTTTTCCACAAGGCCTCTAAATGCTACCACTTCTCCAGATCATGCCTTAGAGAACAGACTCTCCCTCTGTGCTGGCTAACCCCGCTCTCCTCCGAAAGACCTTGGCAGCTGAAACCATATTTTGCTCCTAGTTGCAGGGTTGTACCTCAGTTCTGGCAGGTCCCATTAGCTTCACCAACAACCTAATAGGATTAAGCCTGGCAGATCTGACCCTCAGCCTGTCGATTGTTTGGAGCACAGACTTTCCATCCCTTTGACTGCTCTGCTCTATGCATCATTGTCCTTCCATAAACATGCAGGACTCTGAACTGAAATACTAGTTTTTCTTTGCAGCCATGCAAAACCAGTAGAAGTTATCCCACAAGCTTAGCATCAGCCCTTCTGGGCACCTTGTGGGATCTCACCTTGGTTTTGTCCATAGGTGTCAGCCACACAGAGCTCCTGGGCACGGCGTCAGTGTGCCGGCTCAGGGCAGAGATCTGGCGCCTGCCCGGTAAGTCAACAGGGGATTTTGCTGCTTCCACCCCTGTAATGCAGTTAGGGCCAAATCTACTGCAGTTAGGGTTTGCATCTACTCCCAAGGAGGAGGCAACACGATCCAGAGGGTAGGACTGGCTGGGAGTCAAAAGACATTTTGTTTCCTGGCTTTTTCGCTAAGCTGCAGTGACTTTGTGCAAGCCGCTTCCTCACAATGTGTTTCACTTGTGCCTGGGCGACCGATACTTTCATCTGCTATTATTTTTATTTTGGTCCTAACAATATGTTCATTTTCTAAAGGACTCTCAAATCTGTCAGAGAAATGCAGTTGCACAAGACTTGCCAAGAGAGCACTTCAACAGGGGGCTTTGGTGAAATCCACTGCAAAACCCAAACCTAAATGTGTGCAGGTTCAACAGCCTCTAAAGCTTAGATCTTAACACTTGAAAATCCCCCCTCCCTCTCTTTTTCACTGGCTGTATCCAGGCTCAGGTTTTTTCACTGGTGGTTCCAGTCCTGTTTCTTGCAGTGAGCCATGCACTCTTCTACCACCTGTGACCTTGGAAAACTCCTGCAGAGCTGTCCCTTTCCTCCGTCCGCTGCAAACTCCAGTCTCCAAAACTAAGCACAAAACTGAGCATGTTTCTTGTTTCAGAAGGGCAGTATTTTTAGAAAGGGGGAGAAAACTAAGGAGATGAGGGAACCAAGAGTGTAGAATAACACAGTCTACAGTGTAAAAGCTGCAGGGGAGGGAATTTCTCCAGCATCATCCCACACATGTTTTTATTATAGCAGAAGTTCCTGCTGCGTAGTGAATGCAGTATCCCCCTTAAAAGTGTAGTAGGAACATATGCACAGAGCAGCTGCATGATATAAACTTGTCTGCAACATAATGTGATAAACAGAAGTATCATCTGCTACAGGAAAAGCTGATTTCCACCAGTATTATTTAACCTAGCTACTTCAGCGAGCCAGTAATTCAGGACAGACTTTCTGCTGAGGACACCACTATTGCCTGGTAGTAGTTGTTTACCCAACTAGCTCATGGTACTCTGGAAATGACCCTAAGTTTACAAGCAACAGGAAGGGCACAAATCTATAAGGAAAAAAAAAATGAAAGAAAACCAATATATATTTATTTCTGGATCAAAATTTGCTCCAAAATCATGTGATTCTTATTTTCTTTAAGCCTGTCTTTTGCACAGCCATGCTCCCAAGGTGAGAGTGGTGTGATAGGATGTTGCTGGTCTAAAGTAGTTTGATCTTTACTTGCTGGGTAGCATCTTCCTCCTGTACCTGTTCTCTGTGGCAGGATCTCAGGGAGTAGGACCGGCAGAGCAGCTTTCTGGGTCACTGCTCTTTGGGGACTGTGATAATCCAAATACTTTCCATTGTGTTCAGATTTACTGGAAATGAACTTGCCCCAAGTGGAATTCATCTGTTATTGAAGCTGTCATCCATTCCTGCTTTACATTCCTGCTGCATTGGCCCAGTCCCTTGAGTTAACGATGGCTGTTAATAGATCTGGCTTTTTGTGCTGCCCATCCTGTGCTCTGTTTTTCCCTCGACATTCCAAACAGGCAGCAGTGTGTCCATCACTTTAAGCAGAACAGATCTGAGAAGCCACAGTGCTGTGAGAATCTCATATTTTATTTATATTTTTTTTATTTATTTAATCCACTCGACACTACTTTGGGGCTGAGGCCACATCCCAACCATTGTGCCCAGAAGCTGTAATGCCAAAGCATTTCTGTGCCAGGCATTTAAACATCATAGAATCACAGAACAATTTGGGTTGGAAGTGATGTTTGAAGATCTTCTATCTAACCCCTGTACCATGGGCAGAGACATCTCCCTAGATCAGGTTGTTCAAAGTCCCATACAGGGTAGCCTTGAACACCCCCAAGTATAGGGCATCCACAGCTTCTCTGGAATGTAATTGCAAGCATACAGCAGTGCATGTTACACCATGTTGATCCTCCAAGGTGGTCTGCTCCCAGTATCTCCTCTATGTCATTTTATATCTCCCAGGGGGATGAGACCGTAGCTGCCACTGAGGTGCCAGGACGAGGGTAATATGTGCCCTAGCCCAAAGCTAGATGGGTTTGGATATGACCATAGCTTACCATGGGCCAAAGAAGTTGCCCCATTGCATTTGTGGACAAATTCAGGTTATCTTTCTTCAAGGTTTAATGGTGCATACATGCTGCCGGCAACAGCACCTGGTGCCACCACCAGCTCTTGGTGATGTCATGTGGTAGAGGCTGGTCCTGCTGGGACTACTCCAGTCTTTGACCCACCATAGCTGAAATCTGGAAATTCTCCTACATTCCCCTCCCCGAGTCTGCTCAGAGTCTTTGGCTTGGTGTTTGCTGCGTGGTCTGGAGGCAGAGCACAGGAGGATTATGGCCTCTTGCAGGCTGTCTCCAAGGCCATGGTGGAGGGCCTGACCCAGCCACTGGGCTCCTTTAGGTACCAGCACTGCTTTTGGTGTCTGATGCAATGTGCTCCCACATCTCCCCTTCAGTAGTTGAAGCGTGGCCAGGTGCGTTGTCTTCAGGCAACAACTGTGAAGGGAGGTTGATGAGGTGATTTTTGGGCCTGCCAGGGAGACAGCGATGTGCATCCATTCATATCTTTTACCTTCTATATCTTCAAAATGAATCATTTGAAACACATACAGAGATGCCCCAAATATGAGTGTTTGGCTTTACATGCTCAGCTGATATAAGGAATCTGAAATGTGCAGGAAAGAGGGAGAAGAAAAAAAGGAGTTGGCAGAGTTTTTCACATATTCTGTTATCACTCAGAATACAAATGCATTTAACAAAACTATTGGTAGCAGTTTCATTCATATGGATGTATGTGTATGCTCCTTTATATACATATATTAAATATATATATCTCACATCTACATGTGATCATATCCTTTCTACATGTGTTTATACCCATACATATGTATGTGATGCATATGTGTATATACATATACATATGGATATGTAGTGTGAGTGTGTGTAAATATATATATATACATGTATACAAACACCAGGGAGTTCCTCTCTCAGCACACAGAAACCCAACACACATGGTTCAAAAAGCCTCCTCTTCATCTGTCAGTGGAAAATGGCAAACCTTCCTTATTTGAGCCCATCATTCTACCTGATAACCAGCCTGAACGTTGCCTTCTGCAGGCAGCTGTGGTTGCAACATGGATGTGAGCTCAGGTCTTCCTCTGGCCATGGGCAAGCCCCAGGGTCTGGAGGCAGGGCAGGCGAGAGGCTGGGGTGAGCAGAAGAGCTGTTGCATCACACTTAAGCGTGCTTGGCTTTCTGCCTTGGTAGGCGGCACCAGACTCCTCATCTCCTGGTCAGCCTCCTCTCCCTCATCCTCCCAGGAAATTTTCTTCTTGAATCCTAGAGTGTCAATGGATATGGTTCTAATGGACCACATACTTTGCCTATTCCTGAAATGCCTTTTAGAATAACAGCTGAAGATCTAGCAGTACCACAAATTTCATTAGAAGGTTCTTTTGAAGGATTTGTTTCTACCGTGCCAGCTGCCTCTTGCTGTTAGCAGCATGTTCCTACCATGTGGATTATTCAAATACATCTGTAGCCATTCCTACATGACAAAATACCGCAAACAAATAGGGGACACTTGAGCTGACACTGAGTCGCCAGTCTCTCCAAAACTTGCAGCTGGAGAGCCTCCAGACTCTGAGGCTCTGGGGACTGAGCTCCTGTCCTTCAGAAAAATTCAGAGCAGCACTTACGAGTATCATCATGCAGATTCTACAATAAGGTCCTCAGCTGGTAGCAGTTTTACAGCTGGGTGGATTTCTAGTTTCACAGAGTAGTTGGGGGACTTTTAAAGGTCATCTGGTGCAACTCCTTCTGCCATGAACAGGGACAGCTTCTAGTTTACATCACCTGAGTCCTTCTGCTCAAGGCATCATTCTGACATACAATTAAGTCAATCAGCATTAAGTTAATCAGCACTTACTTTGGGGTGAATTTACACTGCTGCAGGGGTGAAGGGCCTTATGTGAAAATAGAAAAGAGACCTCAGGCTCAGCACTGAGAGCAGCTTTCTAAAAAAAGATATAGGCATGTGATGAAAGCTCTCCTTGTTCCTCATCTTTTACAGAACAAAATGCTTGTAGAGAAAGTGTCCACACCTTGGTGTCTGTGTGTAACTTCCTCTGTAGGGTTATCTACTCCCAGAACTCAAGTTATTTCATGTTAACCAGGGGGCCATTTAATTTCTCTGTTCCACATATGAGACAATTTGATGTGAAGAGGCCCAAGATGCAACAGATTCCAAATCCCTCTCCACATTTCACTAGACATGGAGTGTCCTGGGAGTCTTTTCATACACCCTAACATCTGATATCACATCCAAACCTCTCCACATTTTCTGGGCCTGTTCATGCATGCCAGTGTGAAAATGGCGGTAAGAACTAAGGGTTTCTCTGTGTCTTGCAAATGGAGATGCCAACGTGCAATTTATCTGAATACATCAAAATAGTAAAACGAATAAGGGTGAAGATGAGACCAGTACCCCAAATCCTGAATTAGCCAGCATATCAACAGGTCTCTAAAATATGTGACATATATAGAGGTTGTTAGAAACACATTGCCCGCATCTCCAATTCCTTTTAAGTTCCACCCAAGGCTGATAAAAACACTTGAGGTCCTTGGAATAGGAGCCTGCCTTCAAAATAAAATCACTTCCTTGCATGCTAATTAAAAGTGCATGGCTGATTCAGCAAAAGCAATAGCAAAAGGGTGCTGCAGATATAGAGATGGCAGGGTTTAGCCTGTTGTGAGTATACAATATTAAAAACGGGCAGATGTCTCATAAAGATGATTACGCCAGCACTCTTGACCTTTCTGCAAGAACAGAAATAAAAGCGGGTGGAAAAACAATAATCAGTTTTGATTTATCTTGAAAGTGCTCTTCCTTTTTTAGGCATGAAGTTACTGTTGTTGTAGAGAGGTGAGGGGGGTCACTGTCACCCTTCCACGTCACATCAGCACATACTCACCAGCATCTTGGGACCAAGCCTGTGAGCGGGCTGTCACACTCAGACCTTGGCCAGAGACACCTCCCCTGGGATTGCACATGGGAGCACGGGTCACTGCCTCCCTTAGCTATTTTCCAGCTCAGTCCTGTGTTTGTTTTGGTTTGCTTTGCTTTGTTCTATTTTGTTCTGGTTTGCCTTGCTTTGCTTTGCTGAGCAGGCTGGTGGGTGAGAGCCAGTAGAAAGGGATGCTGAGGTCTGTGCAGGGGCACCAGCCCAGCCCAGCCGAACAAACCCCCGGCTGGAGCACTGACTCTCTTCTGGCAGACTGGGTGGTGTTCTTTTCTAATGTCCATCATTCCCATCTGAAGAGCTATTAGCCTACAACTCATTGCAATGGAAAATAATGATCCTCATCAAAATAAAGGATGGGAGTAATAGATTTCCAGAATGTGAGCTTTATAAAGTACAGCCGTGACCACTAAAGATAACCTCTGGGGTACCCAAGGATTCCGAGTCCTATTTCTATATTTGCAGTCAATACAAGTATGTGTTGCTTTTATAACATTCACAAAACCATTTGATGCCTAATCCAGAAGATCAAAACGGCTTCATCACTGTTTTCTGGGTTTGGTAGCACAGGGCAATTTTGAGAATAACCCACTCTGAGATTTGCTGAAAAGAAATTAGAGACTTCTTTGTGATTTTATGGAAACTTCTTTTCCAGTGACAGAACCTCTATTTTTGTGCTTGGACATTGAGGGAAACCCTCTTTAGCTTAGCTAATCTTTCCTGGTATGCACATTTCTGACTAGAGCCGTGAGTGTACAGATACCTGCTAACATTAGAACTGGGGCTGTGTCTTTATGCTGAGCCTTCAAAACAAATTTAGTCAAAGAAAGCGTGTGAGATTTTCATGGTACTGAAATAGTTTGCAGGATGCCTTTGCTCTAAAAGTACTTTACCATGGATTTATTTTCACTAAGCTGGATCCAGCCACCCACTGTAAATATGAAATGGGTCTGTTTATTCACTGTATTTATTTAGGCCTGCTGCTGTTGGAAGTGGGAGAAGGTGTTGACTCTCTAAGAGTAAATCTAACCAACCCTTTGTACTTCATAAATGTTTATGCCAGGAGAAAAAAGGCGTTGTGCTCATGTGGACTTCTCAGAGAAGCATTTTCTTTACTTCTTATGCTAAGTCTAGTCTGTTTAGCTGAATTTAGGCTTCTTTTAGAAAAAATTAAAAGTCTACCTTAAACTACATTTTCCAATTAAATATTCAACCAGAGCTGATGGACTATTGTAATGGATAATTACCCTAAATGATAGTAATTACCCTATTTCTAATATAAATATGCTTAGTCTCCACTTGTAGTGGAGTACATTCCTGAGTAATTTACAAAGTCTACCAGTATCCATCACCCTATTTTGGGTGGATAGGGGAGTGACCAGTAAAATACACATTCTCTCAGTAGTGACTTTCCATATATAGTTTGATTTTGAGACATACTAGTTCTCTGGATTTTAATTCAATTCATGTGTGTCACACTTATTGTGGCTTTATAGTTTCATAACCCCAACATCATGTGGAATTAAGTCAAATGTCATACCAAAGTCTGAAGTTATCACACCAGCACTAATACATCTATTTACCAAACCAGTGATCTCCTCATAAAATATCTCATTAGTCTGACAAGATGTGTTTTCCTAAACTTGTGCTGTTTTGCATCAATTATTTATTTCAATACTTTATTTATTGAATGAGGTCCTAATTATTTTGGCAGGATTTCTGTCAGTGTGACAGGCTGTGATTGCTTAGCTCATCTTGCTTATTTTCTTTAAAATGTCATCGCTTTCCTATCACTTTCCACCTGATGTGCAGAATGAAACTTCAGGGCCGAGGAGAAAAAGCACACGTGTTTTTCGCTGTGAAAATCACTTTCTCCATTCAGCTGCTTTTGAGACCAGTGAAGACCAGCCAGCAATGAGCCAAACCAGGAAGGAAACCACTCTGAGCAGCTGGGACTGCTCACACGAGACTGGTGATTTATGGCGAGAAGTTAACACCATGGCTGGGCTGGCTAGCCCTCAGCTCTCAGTGGCACTGCTGCGAATGACAGCAGTATGTGGTTAGCTGTTTCTTCACCCAACAAGGGAAAGGGCACAATTTGGTTCTAAGTCATATACCTTTTGGGGGCTTATAATGAATTTGAAAGAGGAGGTACAAAAAAGGAAGAACTGAAGTGTTTTCCTGCACTTCATCAAAGGTTTTGTAAGATGGTGAGACAACTGGATATTGTCATTGTTATAGGTAATATGGGACACCTTCTGCCCAGTGTTTGTACTAATGATTTCAGTATGTCCGTAGAGGAGGGTGTGGGACCCCTGTCTTAGTACCTCCAAGAAATACATTGTAAAATGGCACAACTGGAAGAGGGTGCTGCAAATGTTCTCATCCCAGAATAATTTTGGATCATTGAGGGTATGACAAATGCAAACTCAACCCCTCCCAGGTGCAACCAGTTTTTTCTACACTGGTGACAATGAGCTGGGAACTGTGACCCAGGATGAGGATGGAGAGCCTCCCTAGCCCTGGGCTGTCCCAGAGAGCAGAGCCATGAGCCCCAGCTAAAGGGGATGGAGAGCTCAATGCCTCCCTAACATCAAGAGATGAGGGTGGGATTCACCAAGGGGCACCTCTCTGAGGATATGGCACTTCCCAGACACCTTGCCACTTCCTTGGGAAGTTCTCTCAGCTGACATTCCGAGCTGCACAGAGAGGCATCCATGTGGGCCAGGCTTGGCATTCCTATCAGCACAAGGAGATTAGAAGCAGCTCTGCTCTTCCTCAGAAGATAATTATGAGGAGAAATGCATTAAGGATGTAGAAATGCCATGGTAATGAGAGCTATGTGAATACATACTGAGAAAGGCAGACAAGAGCCTGCTACTAGGAACTTATTGGAAAACCAGTGAAAATTTCTTAGGAAAAAGGTTATCTAGCACTGCAATAATAAGGGGTAGAAATAGAAAGAAGTTTTTGAATTATATAAGCCCACCAGCCAGTAACCAACAGGCTGTGATAAATTCCAGTGTGATTTCTCCTTCTTTCTGAGTGCCTAGTCTGGACGAGGAGGGAAGCAAACTGAGCGAGGTGGATCAAGGGTTGCCTCCATGTCAGCAATTCTTATTTTCTTGTCATTAATAACTACATATAGTCATATTCACTGTTCAAACCCACATATATCTGTTTATTCTCCATGTAAAAATACTGTGACAAACCATGCAGGAGTGTGTGGTGCACAGGTATGTGTCACACAGCCTTGCTTTGTACCCTGCCTTTGCCTTTGTCAATGTCATTTATTGTGCTAAGGAGCAACCCAGTCTCACGATCTGTTGACTTTCTGACTAGCCTGGTTGATCATACCTTTGAGGAAGAGCAAGGACTAGATAAAGGTAGCCATACTTGCCCCATTTTATGTTTTCATCTGATTTTACGTGGCATCCACAGATGCACGTGTTTCCTTTGGTTTCATTGCAACCTCCTGTGTTTGTCAGGAAAACACCCGGAGGGTAGAGAGACTGCCCACTCCTTCATGCAAACTTTTTGTCATCTTTGAAATGCCTTCAGTTCTGCAGTCTTAGAAAATACCTCTATTGAAAATTTTCAGAGAATATTAAAAACATTAGCTCTATCACAACACAATAAATGGCTCCATCATGCACTGAAAACTAACTTCTGTGGCTGACAGTAATAAAGTAGAAATTCAGTTGATGAGATAGTCTGGGAGTGAACACATTGTCAAAAGAGGAGCCAGGAAGCAATATTTCTTCAAATCACTTAATTTTTCAGTTTTTCGTTTCTCTTCTGTAGGGAAAAAAGACTCAAACAAACACAATCCCCAAAACCTTCACAGTCAATGCACATACAACAAATTGAAAGCAGCATTTTCTAGACAAATATGATCATAGTGATAGCATGTGTTCAGGGCTGATGCATTTGAGACAGACAGGACCTCTTGAGTGACACCAATCTGAACTGTTTGTAAATTATCAAGCTGTTGGCTTATTATTTTGATTGCTTCTCATAGATCTTTGCCTAGTCTTTTTGTGAGGTGCTCCTGCAGAGTTATATGAGTGAATGTTGCCAATTCTTCTATAGATCATGCATCATGAAAAACAGTATTTTCCTACTAATTGTGTACTTCAGGATTTTACCTAATGAGCATTAAACATAAGTGTATGTCTTTCCTAATCAAACACAGGAGGTACAAGAGATGTCAGCTCAGAATAAATGATGCAAGCATCATTTTTTAGGACATATTTTAACTTATGCAGTTATTTGTGAGGTGTGTAACAGGAAGTTCAGAATTTAGGAAACATCAGATCAAATAATTAGATTTTTAAAAAGCGTTTTGCTATGTTTAATTCTCTCCCCTACTGAACTGAAAATGTAGATTTAGACAGTGCCATTGACTGATTCATTATTGAACTTTGTTTAGGCTGACCCAAATTCTCATGGAGTTTCTGTGGTTGCAGACACTGATCTAAGGGTCTCTTTCCCCTCTGCAATACACTGGTACTGCTTGTGGCATTGTCTGTTTCTCACCATCCTTGGGAAAAGGAATATGACCCTGAAGGAAAAGATTTGAACTAAACATCACCAGTAGTTATAATGCAAAATACTGTTTGTTTTGAGTGTTACCTACATAGATAATTCTAGCCCTAAATTGACTAAGAAAAGTGTAATAATAATTGCTTGTATTATCATGAGTTACCATTACTCATTGTTGACATTTCTTAACTATTGGACATATAATTCAGAGATAATGTAAGGGGAAAGAAGCCTGTCAACTATAGTCCTCTAAAAGCAATTAATAAATGTAATCAATTTCTTTTCCCTTAAATATATCCCCCTTCATCGCTCCAAGGTTATGATAGCAGCTGTAATACTGATCAGTAGGCACTGCTGCAGCTCTCTGATAAACCTCCCCTAATGGGGTTTGAAAGATTACCATTATCAGCGTGACCTCTCTCTAAAACTAAATCTGATGCAGCAAGACATGGCAAATGCAGAGGCAGGAGAGGTTTCCCATGGAGAGCGGAGCTGAGCCTTTCTCCTTTGGACTAAGCACCAGGTTGTGGACAACTGACACAGGAAACTTAGTCATCTGGGGACTATGACAAGAAATATCTAGTACCAAACCATTTGATTGCTTGAAAGAAAAAATGGGTCCTAAATGTGAAATATCCTTTTTGCATGTATATGTGGCTACTGCTTGGGTGATTGATGCATATCTGATTATAAACTGCGTAGTTGGGAGAACTCATGTATTTTTCCACATTCTTTTTACAGCTCCCAAATCTACCTTTTGTCCCACTGAAGAGACCTGGTGGCCAGGCCTGGTTATTATCATTGCAGTATGCTGTGCCACACTAGTGTTCCTCTTCGTAGTTGTCATCATTTGCTACAAAGCCATAAAAAGGTAAGACTCCAGATGCTTTTACTGTGCTTGGGGAAATGCAACCCCACAAAGGTTGACCCAGGACTTGGGTGACACCTTGTTTTGTTGAAAGGCATCCTAAAGGCAAAATGCATCCTGTAGTCAATGTGTGTTTTCCTTGGAAAGTCAGTGTATGTACTGTATCCTGCCTGTGTAAAGCGTGAAGTTCAATACGCGGTCATGGGCATGAGGAGAAGAAAAAACTAGAAATGGGACAGGGCCGCAATGCTCAGATTAACATGAACTCCCCAAAGTCAGATTGCTGCAGGTTGCTGGGGAATGTTGATAGCTTTGGCTTGGCCAAGTGTAGAGGTAGGAAACACTGTCCCATCTAGTTCTGACAGCACTCAAAAGTTACATGTGGGATGTGAGATTTTTGACCCAGGCCCATCGCTAACTGTAGCATTTCAGATTGATGCAAGCTCTTGTAACCCAAACACTAGGGTAATATGTGTAGTTCTTCATTTGGAGACTCTACTTCTAATTTATTCTTTCTCCAAAATTACTACTACAGAATCCAATTCAAAACTATCTCTTTCAATTTAAAAGCCTGTATACAACATAATGTATAATAATTGTTTCAGCTCCACTACCACAGTCTTTGGAATAGATGTGCTTGCATAGAACTCCAGTAGCTAGAAATTATTGACCTCAGTTACATTGAAAACTGTGAGTGGGAATAATTTCTTCACCCAAATAATATTTTATATTTCATGCAGAAAAAGTCAAACCCCCTGCCTCTTGTGTGGTACTGCAGTGACTTCTGAATCACAGTTTGGATTAAATGATGCTTGTTCCGCTTCAGGGTTTTACTGGGGGCTGGGGGGGGACAAAAAGAAAAGAAAATACACGTAATGAAAAAAAGTTAAGTGTGTCCAAAGCAAGTGCAAGATCTTTGCTGAGCCTCAGCAGGCATATCAGAGCGGTGGAGTATTGCACATGCTTTGTGGCTGTCTGAAAAATTTATAGAGGATTTGAAGGATAGTATATCCAAGAGCATCAAAAAGGGAGAATTCAAACAAGACAGAAGCCTGTATCTAATTTCTTATTACATTTACATAAGTATCTCTGCTGTTCTAGTTTAACTAAAATGAATCCTTATTAGTTTTGAGGATTTGGAAGGCTTTCACTCAGTTAGCTACTGAACTTCTTAAAAATCATCTGCGGAGGACTGAAATTGTAGTCAAATTGGATTGGTAACAAGGTGCAAAATTTTTTAGTTATATATAGTTATAATTGCTAATACAGCTATTTTATGTGTCTGCCTCGTGCCAAATTGTGAATGATTTCTGCCAAGGCTGTAAAATACACCTACAGAAGCAGAAACTCTCCAGGGAAACTTTTGCCTAGTGAAGAATTACTCTTCAAATGTGTTCTGATACTGGTAGATGGGAGGTACAGAAAAGAAATTTAAGCAGACAAATTTAGAGCTGCCTTGAAAAGGCTGTGGGAATTCCCATAAGAAAATATTATGCTTCATGTTGATGAAGAATAATACAGATACTTGATGAAGAAATCCATTATTTGTCAACAGTGTGAATATCAGTATGCAAGTCAGCCACTTGAACAAGCATTAGGCTCAGAGAAAAGTGAAATTCCTCTTAGATCTTCTTATTGTTGACATTCACACTGCTGACAAATGCTAAGCTGAAAACTGCTCAGACGTGGGATGGACAGCTATAAAAGAAAATCTTATTAATTATATTTTCACAGAGTAACTAGAGCATTTCTTTTCATCAATGAGTCCTTCCAAAAACAGTTCTGTTAAAAGGATGCCCTTAAGTGCCTGGCAGCATTCCTCAGTAGTTCAGGTTCCTTGATCCACTGTAAAAGATATGTATTGTTAAATGCTGGGAAATCAAGATAAGATGTTTCACAAGAGAAGCATCTCTGCCTTTGACACAGAGTATTATCCCATATTGTTGAGCTGAATTGGCTTTAGCTAGTGTGAGAAATCCTTCAGTCTATTTTTTGCTGGGAAGTAGAAGTGGCTAGAGAAAGAGTGAGGGGATTAATTAACGTGATGCTGAAGCTGTGAGTTCCTTCAGTGTGTTCCTGGCCTCCACCTCCATAACCGTGCCCTGCCCCATGCTTTCTTACACCCCCATCCCACAAGCTCTCCTCTGCAGTCCTCCTCCCAGTCCCTCGTTCCTGCCTATCTCCAGGAATTGGGACCTCTGTCGTTGCTGCATCTCTGACAAATCTGTCTCCCACCTCCAGGGCAGCATATTGTCTCTTACTTACAATGTACCCATTCTCTTTAGACATGAACACCAACCACTTATCCTCCAGCCATGTCTAGAAGGGGTAGTAACCTTGTTATGACACCACCCTCTTCATCCAAGGAAAGGCACATGCTGATTGCCTTGATGTGGAAATCAGAACCCAATATGAAGACCTTACCTTTGCCTGCCCTGACTCTTAGCTCTGAGTGAGGCTACCGTTCATCGTAGCCCACTGCTGAACAGCATCCTCTCCTTCTTGCAGCATGTCAGGCAGGTCCAGTGGTTTCAGAGTTGTCCCAGCCTGGATTCCCTGCTGTCATGTAGCCAGTTGCTGCAAGGGGGGACAAGGAGAGTGGCAAAGTATGCTGAGGATGAGAAAGTTTATAGTGCCCATCATAAACCGATCCTTAAGGCTCTCTCCTGCTCAGTGTCCTCTCTGAAAGCATTTGCCTGCACTTCAGCAGCATCACTGAGATTCTTCACCTACCGTCTGATGAGTAGTATAAATATGAAAGATGGAAGAATTATTACCAAACATACCCTCTGAAAACCTTACATGAGACTGTCACCCTCCAGCATTTTTAGACAGGATTTTTTTTCACCACTTCCTGAGGGAGTGGGGGGAAGGAGATCCATGTCTTCGCATTTGGATACCCTCATTTTGATGAGAGCCCGGGGTGTGACTAAAACTGTAAGTGCCAATAAGCATGAAAACTAGCGTGGCAGCAGCAGATGGCTCCTATCTTTTTGGTACAACAGGAACAACATAAAAATTCTCACCAGCCTGCCAGCTAAAAAAGATAAATAAAAATAACCATTAAATAAATAAAAAGAAAAATACCAAGAACACACCAAATGATTTCAGATCAGATAATAGCACTTATTTTACCTGTTGGTAAGTGTATCCTATGCATTCATCTACCTATTTCCCATGTATCCTGCCTGTAGTAGATCCCATGTATCTCCTATAGTAGACACATAGGGTGTATATCTCCCACAGATAAATCCATAGCACATCTTAGTATATTAGTGTGTGTCCATATATATATATATATATATAGTATATATTCCAGCCTAACTAGAATAACTGTTTTTTCTGCTCGTTAGTCTTCCAAATAAAATGGGGTTTACAGCCTGACCATCAGTGCTATTTCTATCCTATTTAGCCTAAAGCATACGTTTCAGCCTAATTAACAGTATAAGCACTGAAGAAATGCTGAAGAGTGAAATAACAGCCATGATTTTGTTGTAGGGTGTAGCAAGAGTTAAATGTTTTAGTAGGAAGGTGCAGAGATTTATTTGCACAGAGCTTGAATCTGTTGTATTAATCCCTCACTTTTGTAAGAATCAAATTTGAAGTAGAAAGAAAAGGAAAAATCCTATTGTGCTTAAGTTAAAATCTCATTTACTGGTTTCAAAGGGCCAGACCCAATCAAACTCTCTCATGTCTGCTTTTCTGTAGCAGGAAGAGAGGGAGTGACTACCCTCAATGTATCATAACTGAACAGTATTTTTATTCAGCCTGTATAAACACTGTCTCTCCTGGGGTGGTTTGTTTTCCCTTTGTAAAAGCTAAAATTTTAGCATATCACCATGTTCAGCCACTAAGGCTTTTTGTGATAAAACAGAGCCTAGTGGATTGGCAATTCCTTACATAAAATAACTACCAGAACCAAGCCAGCATGTTGCTGTCTCCTTTCCTGCATGTCCCCTGGAAATACTCAGGTTCTTACAATATGAAATGGTCTTAAGAAATACTGAATTCCATTCCAGTGGATTGATTTGACTTAGTTCCATGAGAGAACTAATACCAGCATGTGTCAATCAGCTTGAAAAGTCAGAGCACTGCCAGACAGGTTAAACTGCTGGGAAGATACATATAGGGTGATTCTCTGAAGGCTGTTAAAGCAGGCTCTAAAGATCCTATGTGTGCTGCTGCACAGACCAAGCACTAGAGGATATCGCACACGATATACCGTGTTGTGTTGCAGCCTGGTTACAGACACGGTGATAGCACCCTCAGATTGGCAGAGGGGAAACAGCTATTTTCTCTGCTGTTTGTAACAGAGGGTTATTTCCTCTTAAAAAAAAAAAAAAAAAAAAAAGAAAGAAAGAAAAAGGGGAATTTTCTCTTAAGAAAGTTTTCCATGGCACATTAGAAAAATGTTAAGGATTGGCACTTAGGGCCAGCAGCAGTCACAGGCTGTGATGTTTGCAGAATTCCTGGACAGGATTAATCGGTTGCTGACCAGGGCTCAGACCTATTGTAAGCAGTGGGACTTTTCTGCTCATTTCATGGATAAGGAAAGTGATCTCAACCAGTGATTTCTGTAATACCAAGAGCAGACAATTACCTCCTTTAACATCTGGAATTCCTCCATGTATTTTTCTAGCATTTCACCATTTGTAAAAACCTGCCATTCTTTCTCTTTCCCTGGAAGACTGTCACTAAGAAGCAAAAGCAGGAAATCCAAGGCCAGTTCATGAACTAGCACAGGCTGGAGGGAGCTGGGTCAATTCAGTATTACGTGGTTTGTGGACTGGACTTGGGCAAGTGCACCGTGAATGCCAGGAGCTCTAACAAATCTTCATCTGGTGTAAATCAGTGTGGATATGAAAACAATCAGTGGAACTCAATGCATTTTGATCAGCTCTGGAATTGGCTGTCTCTTAAACTTTTTTTTAACATCTCCAAACACCTGAATAGCAGTGAGACAGTAAAGCTGGAGGATAGTGGGAAGTAAACACAGTAAAGAGGATTAACAGGAGTTGTTTTGTGAATAAGCAACTGAGATGAGGAGAGAGGGACCTGCAGTATGTAATCCTGTTTCTGCAGCTCACTGATGTGTCAGTGTCTGTGAGTGGAGTAAGATATTTACATAATATAATAAATAATTATATAATATATATAGAAAATAAATCTCCGAGTCTCTACAAAATTAAGATACTGGAGCCATCTATCAAACCTCAGTTGGGAAAGCAAAGCTGAGCATCCTGGTCTCTGTGCTAGCTGATGTGCCAGCTATGCAACCTGGTAGGAGGTGTTTCACATGGTTTTCCAACATGTGAAAAACCTGCACTTAATATTCCCAGAACATCCATGTGGTCTGAGATGTCCCATGAGCAGCCAGTTGTGCCTTTGGGGACGTGACTACTCAGCTCTGCTGGATTTTAGGTTGGATGCTCTCAGATGCACCACAGGGTTTGCTGCCCAAAAGCCCTATTGCTAAGTCAGCAGAGAAAGCAAAGTTAGATATACCAAAGTTTTGCATGATGTACCTTTTACTCACTATTCTAACAACACTTTTTTATGGGTTCTATAGCTTGAGATAAAGGTGCCATAAATGCCTACATATGCACTTCCTTAAATAGGCTCCGAGTTCACCTTCAAATAATAATTAAATGGGAAAAAAACCAACATTGTACTGAAGTAAAATGACAGGTCATATTTAAACTGCTCAAAAATTCATTGCTCAGGTTATTTTCTAGGGTACTCAGCGTATGATTTATGGACCCTGTATACTGCAAGGTCTAGTTTCAGTAGTGGAGCAAGGTTCAGGAAGCTGGTTTTGTTTAACAAAATGAGACAGGTATTTGACAGGGGAAAAAAAACACCAAGGCTTGTTTAATGATAAAAAAGTGGGATTTGGGGCTGTAGTGAGCTGCAGTGTATGGAAGAGCATGTCCCATGTTGCAGGGGTGTATGTCCTGCTCAACAGGCCATGGTCCACACCTTTCCCCCAGCCTGTTTTGCACTACTCACTCCCTTAAAGAGCAAGGACTGTGTAGTCCTCCACATGGCCATCTCCTATGAGAAGAACCAGGACTGAGCACAATCTAGCCCCAAATCATTATTAATGGCAACAAAACAATACTTTTCAATGGGGAGAGAAGATAGAAGAGTGCCCTGAACTTCCTTAATTGCTTTGAAGTGGATATTCACAGCATGGCTGATGACAGACAGGTCAAGGTGATTTGAGATTGGTAATCTCTTCTGTTCTTCCTGACATATTAAAAGGATTCATACTGAAATGGTGCCTTAATTCTTAGCAGGTACCCGGAAAGATGCCTCAGAAGATAAAGTGAGAAAATTGGTGGAAAAGTTGTGTTAAAATTAAAAATTGCTGTTTGAGTGAGGGGCACTGAAAGGGGAGAAAAAGAATGTGTGTGGTGGCAGATCTATGTGTTTGATGCAATATGTTGATGTCAAACCAGTTCAGCTCTGCAAAAGAAGTCAATCCCAAAGAAGTTCTGTTCAAAAGGGAACATGGTCTTAGGAAGACCTGGGAATGTCACTAAGGGCAGTTGAAATAAAGACAAGCTTCAAAACTTTGGAAAAGCAAGGAAGAAAGACAATCATACTGTAGCCTGATTATCTTTTCCACTGGCTGAATGTTGACACCTATCAAGAACAGGATCAGCATCTACCGCTGAGCACCACAGTCCAGGTCTTCCATCACCTCTAACCAAATATCAACATCTCTATGTGTTGCTTATCCTCTGTGCTTGAGTTTACTTGCATCCTTGAAATGAGGTTGCAGATGATCTACTAATGGCAATTTAAATACCCTGAGCAACCAATCTTTCCACAGGAGATCCCATTTTTTAACTATCAAGAAATGAGTTCATAGAATCACAGAATGGTTGAGGTTGAAACAGACAGCTTGAGGTCATCTAGTCTAAACTTCTGCTCTAACAGAGTCAGCTAGAGCAGGTTGCTCTGGTCTGTGTCCAGATGGGTTTTTAATATCTCCACAGATGGGGAGTCCACAGCTTTTCTTAGTTGTCGCTGTTCTTTCATAGCATCGCTATTTATTAAACTAAATGTAGCCCTGCTTGATTAAAACTCAGTGCTAGTACAAATAAAATAAATACTTCCAAATGGTATTGAAGTCTGAGTTATGGTCATGGCTCTAAAACCACAAAAGTTAGAACAAGAAAACCAGAAAACTATGGGAAAACCCCAGCCTTTCCCACATGTTTCACAGGCAGGCTCTGCCCAGACTCATTCAGCTCTGCCTCAGGGTGACAAGAAGCCACACCTGACTGTGGAGCAGCTAAGCCCCAGTCATCCCCTACCCATCACATGCATCCAGCCAACTTCAGGACACTTGGGACTATCCAGCACACCTCTCAGCCCTGTGTATGTGCTCCATTTTTCCCCAGTCTCTGCCATTGCTTGTTTTCTTTAGAGTTTTGTTTCCTGCATCACCCCCATTTTGCCCCAGGTCTGACCACACAGAAGACACCCTCTTTCCATACGTCTGGGCAGCAGCGTTGGCTTGGTGCCACCCTTAGCTCCTCTAATTTGTGGCTTCTGCTGGCTTTGATTTTGATGCCTGACTCTAACCTGGACTTCTGAGTGAAGGAGACCCTGGGGGAAGGCAGAGCTCCAGAAATGGCAGGAGCTGCACTCTGACACACAGGAGTGCAGGGAATTTCAGCCAGAGGCATTTGACCACTGCAGTTGTATTTCTGTCATTTATGTGTGTTAGTTTCACACCTTTGTCTAATTAGTCACAACTTGGTGTGCAAACAAGACCTTAGTTTTTCCTTTTCTCACCCTAGGTGAGAGCAGGTGCTGATAAAGAAGGGTTCTGGGGTGCTTGCCCACACCAGCTAGTTTCAGGGGTCCCCTCTGCTCTGAAGGAATGTCACATCGCACCCCTCCTTGCCTTGCTGTGCTGTGTGCTGCCTGTGGGGCAAAGCGTGCAGACAGGATTCCCTTTCACAGAGCTGCGATGCTTCTCAGGCACAAATCACTCTCTTGACTGATCAAGCCCCTTTGCAGCTGTGCTGCCACCACTTGTGTGGCTGCACTGTCTGATTTCTCTGTCCTTCCTTCCCTGCACCCCCTGTACTTACTGCTAAATATTTGGCATGCTCCAGGGTTGCTAAGCAGCACAGCGCCACCCGCTCGCTCGGCAGAGCCTTGCTGGGAAGGCGAGACGCTCAGGAGGTCAGCATTGGCAGAGAAGGGGGTGGGAGAGGATGGCATCTGCTGGGGTGGTCCTGCTCCACTGCATGCTTACCTTGCTCTGATTCCAGTGCTTTCTGGTGGCAGGCACATGGCCACCCATCCAGTATGCCTGGGCTGGAGAATGATGCTCTTGGTTAGTCCAGCCCAGTGTGTTTTGCCTAAATCATAGAATTGGAATAGTTTGGGTTGGAAGGGATGTTTAAAGGTCATCTAGTCCAACCCCCCTACAATAAGCAATAACCCCCCCACCAATACATGTTCAACTACATCACGTTGTGCAGAGTCCCATCCAAACTGATCTCAAATGTTTCCAGGGATAGGGCATCTACCACCTCTCTGGGCAACCTGGGCCAGTGTTTCACCAACCTCAGTGTAAAAAATTTCTTCCTTATATCTAGTATAAGTCTAGTCTTTTAGTTTAAAGCCCATTGCAACAGGCCCTACTAAAATGTTTGTCCCCATCTTTCTTCTAGGCCCCCTTTCAGTACTGGAAGGCCACAATAATGTCCCCCTGGAGTCTTCTCTTCTCCAGGCTAAAGAACACCAACTCTCTCATCCATCTGACCATTTTCATGGCTTCTTGTTGACCCACTCCAACAGATCCATGTCTTTCTGTGCTGAGGGAATAACCATGTCAAAGGCCATTTGTGGAGATGAGCTTGTACCCTTACAGCATTGCAGCATCCATTCCCCAAGCTAACGACAGGTGATGGAGTAAAGCACTAGCAGGGGTCTGATCTAATGGGTCTCATACCAGCTGTGTGTGAGGCAAGAGCAGGAAAATAAGGTCATTCCTCATTTTGGCCTTTGCCTTAACCCAGCCATGAAAAGAGGTCCCAGGTGGAGAAATGCTGTCTTCAGTGTCCACTTTTTGAGGCAGTAGCATGAAACCTTATGAAAGGTGTTAATACCCCACAAGCAGCAGGAACTGCATGTTAACCTGGCTGTTCCCTTCAGTTGCTCCAAGCCCTGAGGAGCCAGTGCAGTTGCTGACCGAACTCAGATCCTTTCTCAGAAATTGTCCCTAGTTACAATTGTCTAAATACACCTAGTTCTCAAACTGCACCCAACCAAATCAAGGTGTGCAGGACTTGTTGCTGGTTGCTGGTTGCTCTGCCTCTGTACAGACTTGCCCAGTTGTACTCACGGAGCATGGGAAGGCTGGGACCACCCTGTGCAGTCCATTTACAGGGGGGTTGCATTTGTCCTGCAAAAAAAAGAGTCTGGAGACTCTTCTTTGTGAGTAGAGAAATTCAGGAGCAGCTACTTGGAAATCAGTGGTCTTACTCTAGTTGTGGCAGAGACAGATTGCCTCAAAGACAAAGTGATCTAGAGTTGCAAATGTCAGTTCATTGTACAAGTTTGAGTTTGCTTTTCAGCTCATTGCATTTATTTCTGTTGCAGACACTCTTCTATTAAAGACATTTCTATAATGAAAAATCTGCAGAGAATTTTAGTTCATCTGCACAGAAATTAACCATTACTATTTAAATAATTTTGTGAAATTCTGTGATTTGTGATTCTGTGAAATAGCAATAGCCTTTTTCTTCTGCCATGGATCAAGTCCATCATTCAGGTTCATGCCTGTGTTTGCAAGGTATCAAATAGCAAGGTAGATATCTGCATTCAGAAAAAAAATCTGGGCATAAAGTAACAAAGATCAACTTTGTTTTGGAGATGGAAAAGTTCAGTGCTTAAAATGGCAATATCTACAGTTTCTTGGCTGATGAGAGACATACTGTCCTTCCCTCATCTCCTCTCTGCCCCTTGTTACTTCAACCCCATGTTTTTCCAGGGCTGATGGCCATGCTGACCCAGACCACAAGACACCAACAGCCAGCCAGTCTGCAGCCTTGGCAGGGGATTCCTGCACCTTTCCCTCTTCCATTTCCCCCTCCAATATAGGTGTATTTTTGTAAGGACATATATATTGACAATCCAAGGCTGTTTCTGCATTTCCTGGCAGATTCTGATGCAGTACAAGCCAACTTCCTTGAACATTCCTTAGCTGTTTACACTGCTCTTCACAAGACAGGCCTTTGAGGTGCAGGAGTGTGCCCAGCTCATCCCCAGAGGACACTGCCAGCATGGAGCATGCTGTCAGGTATGGCCATGGCCATGGCCACCCTCCATGCTTTGACAAAGCAGGTGTCTTCATTCCATACATTAAATATATGCTATTTTTTATATTTAGTAGTTTTTTGCCAGGCTGGAAAGCTGGCAACAGGAGCTCATTTTTTTCCATTAAGCCCATTCATTTTTCTCTTTTGTCATCAAAACATAGTGACAATGTATTCTACACCCAGTAGATAATGGCAGCTATAATATCCCTTCAGTCAATAAAACCTTTTAATGATCATTATAAGGAATGCAAAGAATGGGCTGTAATATGAGAGGTCACTGAAAGAACTTTTATCAATTGTGTCAGTTAATAGTCCTATATCCTAATAATATAGCTGCTTCTCTTCCTTAAGATTGGTTTTGTGCAGGAGCTTAATTCTGAAGTTGGTTTAATTGAAGACCTAGTAGGAAATGTGATTGCATCACCTTAGTCTCCCAGGGACAGATCTACCTTTGTAACATCAGAACAAATCCTCCTCAAGCCCACCAAAGTCTGTGGAATTACTCTGACTTTGCCCTGATGAAAATAAATGAAGGCTAAACTCCACTTCTTAAATTACACATGTGGCTCAGCAATCTATTTCAATTACTTACAGCCTGGACAAACCAAATCCTCCCTTCAGATATACCCAGTGCGACTTCAGCAGACTGGGATAGGTGCTCTTCTGCACAAAGACATCTAAGACATCTGCCCACCAGGTTTTGCACCGGAGCACACCAGCTCAGGGAACCTCTAAGTGCTGATGAATGGCTGCAGAGTGGCTCCCTATAGATTTTTTTTTTTTCTCTCTGAGAGGAGCACTCAGCAAAGGGCAGATCTTCGATCCGTGCATAGCAATTGGGATTTGGTTGTCAAAGGGGAACCTGAAACATTCTCATGCTTGCAGGGCATGCTTAAATATACTAGAGAAACTGGTCAGCTAAAAATGGCCGTGAGGAAGAGCTGAATTAGCTGTAAATTGCAGGCTTATGCAAACAGACAGAAAAGAAGAAACTCTCCTTAGAAGATGGTATCTCAGGGCTAGATCAAAGCCTATTGATGCAACATGACTTGTAGTGCTGTGGAAGAGACTTTGTCATTTTGCATAATGTTCCTGGCACTTGCACTTGCACTTGCACTTGCACTTGCACAGATCTTCTTCCCTTCTCCACATACGAGAGAGACAGGAGAGGTCTGAAAATGTTAAAAACTGTATGCTTACTTTCTCCAGTAAATCTTATTTGTCAGCTGACCATTAGTTTTATTTGGCCAAGAATGAAGTACTCCAAGGTCTCTAGGGAAAGAATGGCCTTTTCTGATTTTAAAAGGCACATCTGTTTTCTCCACAAGGAGAAAGGCGACCTCCATCAAATGCCCAAAAGTGAAAGTAACCCAATATACACAGTCCTTCCAGACAGTGCAAGCACTATCATTCAGGTTACCTACAAGACTTTCTAGTTTGGAAGAGTAAATCAAAATCATCACTTCTTGGGATAGTAAGTAATAAACACCAGGCCAAGACAGTTTGTGTCTCTTAGATGGGTTACCTGGTTTACCAGACTGGAGATGGAAATACAGGGAATACATGTAAAAGCCTTGGGAAATTGAGAGTATTCAACATTGGTCCTTGACAAACATTGAGCTGTAGTGAGTGTGTTGCAGAACGTTTTCCAAATGGAGCTGGTTTTTATTATGACTGTGAAACATTTGCTTTATGCATGGGAGGTATATGAGCCAGTAACGTCTTCATACGAGTAATGAATAATATGCTGCTTGTTTTCTGGACAGAGAGATGGTCCACATATGGCTGTTAATTTAACAGAGGAAAAACTAAGGTTGTAGAGAATTTTCATCATTACAGTTTCTTCTTTGATTCCAGTCTTTATATTGTCAAACAAAATTAATCAGATTGAATTTTCCTGGTTCCTCTGAGACAGTCAAAGGGAGAAGTCAGAATGTGACTCTTTCCACGGCTCTGAGAACTATCTCCAGAGAAGTGTTCTTCTTTGAAAGGAGCCCCATGTGTCTAGGCCATAGCACCAGGATGGTCAGCCCAGATTAGCCATTAAGCAAGGGTCATGGGATGGGTGGCTGCACACAAATTTGATGGCTATGTCCCAGAAAGCAACTGTTGTCAGTGCACTGAGCCCCTCTAGCAGGGGCCTTGTTCACAAATCAGTCTTAGAAAGGCAGTTTGCTTCTCCTACCAGTTGCTATTATGGGAACTCATTCACCTCTGATGGCTGATGTCCAGCATGAATCAAACAGCTGTTTGATGAATGTCCACAGCACTGAGATGTAAACAGCCTCCATTTGTGTTCTTGATGTTCATATAAGCACTGAGGTTACTGCGAGAGATGGTCTAGTAATTGAATAACATTACTAAATTTATTCTTCCTTTCCTTGCCTGCATCTGCTAAATAAGAGTGTTTTTGAAGTGTGACTGTAGCCCACACATCATCTTGTCTGGACTTCCAGCAGAGAAGTCTAGCCAAGAGCTCTAAACATAGCTGCCACAGGTACTGCTCGCATCCTAGCCCAGGAGATGAAGCTGAGTGAAAATATACCTACCAGGTATTTACCCTGTTTCTTGGATACCTTTTGTAACCCAGGAAGATGCTGCTACAGTTGGATCTCTACTGGTATATAGGTTGCCTGGATATTTCTGCTTTGCACTGGGGGCACATCAGGATAGAACAGGCGTGTTAAGCAAATGGGTGTATCATATAAGACCCAATTTTATTGAAAATCATTAATTTTTATGTGTTGATAGCTAATGAAATATTCATCAGTGTAGAGAAGAGCTTTGAAGTCCTTGCACGTATAAGCAATATATCTTCAGCTCTCAGATTTGCCTCTTCCCCTCTGCTGCTTTGCCCTGGGGACTGACAGGCACACATGCAACCCGACACATGCCCACCACCAACACAGGAGGAGTGGGTGAGCCCTGGTGATGCTCACCAATGGAGCATCTTTCCCCACAGCACAGCCCTATGCTGTTTTGTGCAGAAGTGGGGCTGCCCGCAGAGCTCTGCAGCAGCTTTGTTGATGGTGGATACCACTGCTCATGAAAGAGTGGAGTTGCACTGTGGTCTTCTGAGCGTTGGCCATTGCCTCCAACAACACAGAGCAGGGAGGGCAAAGTGACCTTCCCTACACTGTATTCCCATTTTGTAAGAAACAGGATTGGGGTTTCCCTTGGAGGATAATCCAGGGCAGAAAATTGCAGGTGGAGGCAGGAGTCTCCTGACAGTGCTGAGTTGCCCATGAGGGCCCCAGAAGGAGATGAATTTAAGATCCTTTCATTTCTCTGCTGCCAGCCCAAGGTCACTGCCTCCCAGCTTGGCTGCATTTCTCTGGGACTCAGCTTTCCCAGATGCAGGCCATGGTACTCAACAGAGACATGGGCAGGCAGGCCATGGAGGCAGGCAGTGGGAAACAGGGTTTCAACACCCAGGCTTCTCTTATGAAACCAGGTCTTATTCTTAACACTCATCTCTTCCAAGCACAAAGCACTTTGAAGAGTATGGTCTTGGGGATTGTGTGGTGTCTTCTAAACTCTGTTGTAATTTACTCTTCCAGACAAGAATTCTATTCCCATTTCTAGGTGATTCTCCTCAAAGCTTCAGTAAGCCTATACATATCAAGGCATAATAAAGTCTTGATTAAATGAATAGTCAGCTTTTGCCTGATTTTGTCTGAAAAGTCATATATAAAGATTTTCTTAAGTGTGTACAAGTGAGACACAAGGTGAAACCCTCCTCTAGTACTCTACTGTACAACTGCCTTACAGACAGCAGATCTATGCCAAATTTACACCAGTAGCCAAAGCTGGCAGGGCAGGTTTTGTCAAATATATCATCCGAGTATGGTGCCCTTGTGATCAAGGGCCAAAAACTGTGCCTTCTCTAAGAAATTTTCTAAAGACAACTTACAAATTATGTTTGAATGTGCATCGTTACATTGACCTTTACACAGGGTTCTGCAGAGAACTGGTACAAGCCAATATAAGTTTCTTTGATAAATAAGATTTATTTATAAAGTGAACAGAACCTCATCTGAAATTGGAGCTTGGTGTGTGAAATATATCGCTAAATGACTGTTTGATGCTTTCTTGATTTTAGGACTCATTCAAATTAATGCATGCATGATGGAGAGGTCATTATGGACTTTGACGCATCATTTTGGGCATGTACTAAGCTGTACAGAGTTGCATGTACCTTTAATTCACAGATGTTTAGCATGAAGAGTGCACCAGTTTGTTTGCTAAGCATCAAAGCACAATGTGTAGCAAATCATACTGTAAAGCAATGCAAACCACTCATTAGTGAACAGCTCGTTTCGCCTGCCACCAAGTGAGTATGTCAGATACGAATAGTTCCCTTCTCATTCCCTCACTAATCTGAAACATCCCTTTTACCAATGAACCAGCAACCCTGGAATGGAAATGCATAAATACGGGGCCACAACACTGAGATGAAAGGGAACTTGGAGTATTACATATAGGAAGATCCTGCATAACCTGGCTTATCAGGCAGAAAATAGGATAAAAGGGTACCCCTTGGTGTGTAAGAGAAAAACTTGTATGATTGGACCTCAATAGTCAATGAAATTTGAGATTAAAAAAAGCTAGTGACACAAAAAGAGTTACTGCCCTAATGAAAAAAGGGCAGTTTAAAAATCGCAACAGGCAAAAATGGCTTTGCATAGCTAAATACACGGGTCAGCTTTAATCACTGAGACATGTGCATACAAGTCTGTCAAGCCAGTGATTGAAGTGGTGTAACTGAGACAAGTTTGACCTTTAAATTCATGACTGACATGTATGTGGAAAAAAATCCAGTAAAGGAGTTAAACAGAGCAGTCCCCAAGCCTGAATTTTTGTGTCTGCCAATGAAAAAAATGCCTCAAATAGCCATTTCATTGAGAGCCAAGAAAGTAGTTCCTCTGCTTTGCTAGCGCTAACACTGAGCAGTTCATAAGACAGAAGCAGAACCCTGATAAAATCTCCATTGTGCAGTTTTCAGGCTCTGAAAAAATGCACTTTCAATGTGTGCTAGTGCCAGTGGTGTAATGTCACCAGCAGCCTGTCCTGCAGTGAGGTCTCACCCTTGGAGTAGAGTATCCAAACCTCCCAGCTCTGTGCTGAGGGATCAGCCTGGGGAGGGAAAAGAGAAAAGGGCTAGTCTCAGGAAAAGAAACTGAGAAGTGAAAAAAGGAGGAGGAAAGGAAAATGAGTTTCAGGAGGACTGAAGAAATCAGTCTTGAAATCACTTTAAAAAAAAAAATAGTTTAAAATGAGAGGAAGACATTTTTTAACATGAAGAAAGAATAGGAAGGCCAGACAGGGAAAGAAAATGGAACTGGAGTGGTGCGTAAACACATAGGAGATTAAAAGAAAGAAAGGAGTGGTAAACAGGAGACAAATAGCAACTAAAAGTGGCCAAAATGTTCTCATTTTTTGACCATTTGTAGAGGTGATTGTCAGGGTTGGAACAGGATGGGGTGGGGAGAGGGGAAGCAAAACAAGGGATTTTTGAAAGCAGCAGAGAAGTTAAAAGACAGCCACATCATTTTTCCTGTGGAGGAAAAAATAATAAAAGTATTGCCATCAAATTCTCCATTCCTGTTGACAGGGATGTGGCGGGGTGGATGGGTGCTTTACAATGTCATAAAAGACAGAGCCGCAGGAGCTTGTGTCAGATATAAACAGGCACAGCATGTTAATGGCTGGAAAAGGGTTCAACAAAACCTAGTCTCCCCTTCCATGTCCATTCTCCAGCAGCTGGAATCGCAGCCGGTACTAACAAGCTGTGACTCTCACCAGCTAAAGAGTGGCCTAAGATATCCCAATCAGAAGTATTTTCTTTGAGATTACAAGCAAAACAAATTTATCTTCCTGTAATCATTATCCATACATCTTTCACTAATACACTGATGAAAATAAATGTTATTACCTTTTTATTAACTATTGTTTCTTTTGTTAAACAACAAGAACAATAGCACAGACTGACTGTTGTATTACTTTTGTTTATCTGGTTTTCTTTTTGCCCTTAGAAACACCCTATACTCAAAGCACTAATGTCTAAAATATCCACAGGGAATGCATGAAGCTTTTTCTTCCTACTGTGTGTACAGCTTTAGTTTTAAATAAAGGAAAATTTACTTGGCTTTTGAGGAGAGAAGTTGTGAGGGAAACACTTACATGATGTAACATGGTCTGTTTTCGGGACTTAGGCTCAGGTCTCCCTTCTCAGAATCACTTTAAAATCCCAATAAAATGATTTTGCTCCATGATGTGAGGACACATATACTTCTGCACCTGCTGGGCATTTCCTGAATCGTCTCGCAATTAGCATTGGTGGTCCTGGCCTGTGGTACCAAATGGTGCCAGTGGCCACCAAACAAAATGAGAAGGAGGTTATTTCAGTGGTGGGTGCTGAGGGACTGGTAGATCACAGCAGGCATCATGTTTCAGTCACTAACTTGGATGCTTAGAACCTGTGTTAATAATCTAGCCTTCCTTCACAGACAACGCAAAGAAACACATTAGCCTCGGACACAAAGAATCTGACTTACTTTGGGTATCCACTTTAAGCTGTTCTGAACTGTGTTTTAAAAGTACTTGTGTTTCTCTGTGAAGGTAGTCTTGGGTTGTCACCTCAGATGTACAAATCTACACTGATCAGGTGTCTCCTCTGCCAGTAACCAAACATGTGGTTTTATGATGACTGGTGAGTGAGTTGGGGTTCCAGGGATGAAGGTGGTGGTGGAGGGCACTCCTTACAGCAGCCTGTGTCTCAGGCAACATGCACACCTGTATCTATACAAAGCCTAGCAAAGGGAGACCAACAGCCCATCAATAGAGCTTAGCACCAGACCTCCTCATCTTCCAGGTGGATCATGAGGATTGACAAAGTTTAATTGCTGGTTTGACCTGTGTTCAGAAAGGAAAAATAGAAAGAAAAAGTTTCATGTTATGATGCACCTTACGTGTCCTTGCTTTCTTTCAATCTGTATCGACAAAGATGATGTTTATCTCTGTCCTTTCTTCTCCCCATACTCTGCCTGTACATCACCAAACCTGGGATCACCCAAGGAAACCAATGAGAAAAGAAGAGAACGGAACCAGTCGGGCTGAATATGCAATGACCTCCTCCCAAAACAACAAAACAGTTGATAACAATGCGGTTGTATAATCCCCAAAACCCCGCCGAGGCGCAAGAGGTGTTAAACTTTCAAAGCACACACACGGAGTATGCAAGGTGGGTGAAATAAGGCAATGAAGAAGCTCTGTGGCCAAGGACTTCATTTCAGAAATAGCGCTCGCATCAGTGATTCAGAAGAGAAAAGCAGGCTGCTCTTCAGGCTTGCTGCTTCTCCAGGGGAAGATAAACTCACCCACCTGGGCTGCTCGGAGAAAAGGTCTCACAAAGGCATAAGCATTGCATGCTGCATCTCGTGAAAGCGATGTCACAATGCCTCCCATTTCTTCTTCCTCTCTCCCCCTCCTCGCATTTCAGTTTGAATTGAGCGTCTGAATAAAGCTCCTTAAATAGGGTCTTTTGAGGAGAAGGTGATCTGCCAGAGTGGCAGCAGCTTATTATAAGTGGGTCTGAGGGTCATGGGTAAGAGGTGTCACCTACATCCTTCTCCAGCCTGTACAGTTTTGTATGCTTATACTTAATTCTTATCATTCTTATTATTTCATTATTACAAAGGGAAAACTATTTCTGTTAAGCCATCAAGCAACCAAATATTGCATGAACTTGTGACTTATCCCAGAAAATTCATCTGCGGTCTGGTGACTATGCAATTTCCATGGCTGTAGACTTTTCAGCAAAAGAAATCAAAATGTAAGATTTTAGCAATTAGCACTGCTATTGAAAGAGAGATATTATTAAGAGGTGCTTTGAACATTATTACTTCATAATCAGCCTCCTTTTTTGCACCACACTTTATTTTTCACCTTTAAAAAATTCTTCCTTTGTGAAATTCCATGTTTTTCTGTGTTTGCATCACTCTGATTCCCCAGGGAAAACCCTACAGGAAAGATGTCCTTTACATCTTGGCGTGAGTATTTGGGGGGGATTGTGTTGAAGGGACTAGCAGCCCTTTGACATCCTCTTCATTCACTGATTAGTGTTTTTTCCTGAAAGTGTCGAGTCTCCTGAACTGACCCACCAAGGACATTGTAGGTCTGGTTTGGAGCACCACTTTTGAGGGTCTGGTAAGCTGGTTGTGCCCATGTTAACTCAGTCTCTGCCCCTCCTGGGCAGAGTCTGCCAATCGTGCCAAATTCAGCGTAATGGCTTAGTGTTGTACTTTCCGTGACGTGGATTGCAGACTACTTTAAGCAAATCTGAATCCACCCAAATTCATTTCATGTAGAATCTCAGGTTAGACTCAGTAAGTAACCCTTAGGATAAAGGTGATGAGACTAGCTAAGACACTGGTCTTTCCCCACCTCCTGAAAACTTTCCCTCACATCACACCTCCATGTGTATGTCTCCATTTACCTCTGTGCTGAAAGTAGTGACGCAGCGAAAGACAAATTTCCACCCTGGATTCTTGTCTGGATGTCAAGCTCCCATACCACTCGGCCTCTGCACCTGTGAGTAACTCCCGGGCACTGACCCAGTCTCACTCCAGGACGTGGCTGCATCTTGTCCATTGTGTCCCTTGGTACTGCAACACACTGATGCTTTCAGTTTTGTGTAAGGATGTGCCTGAACTGCAGAAATCAGACCTTGATTTTGAACGCATTCCTTTCTGCGGTTGGTCTACCGTTGGGATGATGGTAGAGGAAGAGAATGTTCTGCAGACCTTCCCTGAAAAGGCTCCAGGGTGTTCAAATCAGCAGTTGCAGCTCAGGCCCATCTCTAGTTTTCTATTACCTATTGAACAATAGGGTGTGTGTAAATATAAGTATCTTTTCACTGGTAAAATGAAATGCTGCTATATACTGCTATTGAGGAATTCATGGAGTTACTCATTTACCTACTTAGCCTGCCACCGCTATGTTAAGGTTTAGCTACACAAAATTATTTTTCAAAGGCGAGACTTTCTTGAGAAGTGAATGCAATTACAGAAGTGAAAGGGAATAAGTAACCCTTTGCCCAGGAGTGTGCTCATTCCCTACCATGTTCATGTTATGTGCTCGCACATGACACAGTGACATGTTCTTAGGTCCAAAGTGGAATTAAAATGGCAGAATTTACACTTTGAGTCTAGTATCCCAAATGTTGATTGCCTAAAGCACTTAGCTCCTAAATACTATAATAAAAATACTGCAAGTATATTTCTAGAATATTTTTTAAGCTATAGCATTTATTTTGTGTAGTTACCCATGTTTGCCTTTCTTTTTGTACTCCAGTTGTTTCTGCCTAAATGTGGCATAGTTTGAGACTGGTTGCATGTTTAGCTGAGAGTATAAAGTATGAATGCAGATGAGTTTAGCATGATACAGGCTCAGGATTAGCACTTTCTCCTGAAGGTTGTTGATTTTGTTTCCTAATCCAGCTTTAAAAGCATGTTCCATAAGGCCAAAATCACAAAAGGGATTTGTAGCTCATTACATCCATCAAAATGTGTCTGTTTCTTCAAGAAAAACTCTAAAGAGATGATCACCAATACAGTCTGATTTTCAGTGATGTCAACGGTAAAATGTCCTGGCTAGAGAAGACCCTGGTGCATGAGATAACCTGTGAGCAAACCCCCCCGCAGGCGTCCTGAGGTCTCCTCAGAAGAACATAAACATTACAATCTTCATGGAGAGTGGGGAGGCAGGGCATTTTGAGGAGCAGCACATGAGGACTAGGATCTATTTTCAACTCTGCCACTGATCTGCTGTTTACTAGCAAGTAATTTTGCCTCTCTGTGCCTCAATTTACCCATCTGTATAATTAAGATAAATATCCTTACCAGCTCTGTGGCAGTATGTTCAGAGTTATAGATGTATCCTATTTGCATAGGCAGATTTACACTATCGTTACTTCTCACATGCTGATATTAAATAAATGTATTTGGGCACATCATCGCCGTACTATTTCCGAAACAAATATTCCCCAGTGTGTTTTTTTAACCTGTTGGCCACCATAAAGCAGCAGCAGCAGCAGACAGGCAGAGGGCTGCTCTTCTGCTTGTGCAGAGCCTTTTCCCTCAGCACTTGCACAGCTCCATGGTGGAGAGAGGTGGGAAATCCTGCACGGGATAGTTTTACCTTTAGGGTCCTGCCTCTCTAAGTATAGTTGTACCAAAACTTAATATTGTACCAAAATGTAAGGTGATCTTCAGAAAAGCTCTTAGAAAAGTATACCAGAAGCAGAAGTCTTCAGAAAGGAGGGGCTGGAAAGGCAATGTGGTTGGGGAACAATTAACTTCATCAGAAGTTTTCTGATGTGGCTTAAGGTCGTGTTCAGCATTCTACAGACTACTTGCAAAACTTTTATAAAAAAGGCTTCTGGGCTTCCTTATTGTACTATATTTGAATAAAAAGGGAAAGGAATCGGCTTGATGGATAACAGCTTCACTAAGCAGTGACCTCTGAGAAAATAGTGACCGGGTTCTATTCAAAATACAGCTTTACAAGCATTTTGAGTTTATTTTTAGCCATCAAAATACCAGGGATAGAAAGGTCCTGCATAGCTCTGTTCACAAAATAGCCAGATCCCAGGCAGATGCAAAGGTGGCCAACTTCAATGCAGAAAGTAACTACTGTGCTGTGACCACCACTGGGCAGACCCAGAAAACTGCTCTGGTCTGTCTGAGGGAGTGCATCAATTCAAAATTTCTTCCTAAGGATCACCACTAGCTGACTCAAGCAGGGAATGCACTTTAAGGGCCCAACCTGCACAGTGTTGAGTTTCCTCGGTCCTTAGCAATGCTGGGAAGGTGGAGCGGGATCCCCAGCCCTGCCTCCCTTCCTGGCTCAGACTCAACACAGCAGTGTGACCAGGAAAGCATCTCTACGTTGTATAGATGCTGCAAAAAACAGATGTGAAAGGAAAGACCGAAGTTCTACTAAATATAAAATATAAATATATTGATATATATCTATACAGAGACCTAATTGTCCAGTCTTGCATGCCATATGGTCACAGCATGTGAAGCGAGTTTGGGCCTCCTGCTCCAGCCAGGTCATGACCATAGATGCTGCCAAGCAATGGAGAATCAGGCCTATGGTAGATATATATTTACAATACTCCCTTCACCTGTACAAACAAAAATATATTATTTTAAACTGCAAAATAGTGTGTTTAAATCAATGCATGAATGTAAATATTCTAAGATCTGCCTTCTTGACTGTGTACCACATGTACAGATGAAAACAAATATTGTTTATAGGAAATCTGTATCAGTGGTTAAATGACTACAGAGAAAAAAAATATCAGAATTAATGTTGTCATGTTTCTCAAACAAGCCATTAATATATATTTAGTATTTAAGGATATTGCTCAATAAGTATGTTCCGTACCAAAAACTGTGTTGCATATACAGATTGTCAGTACCCTATTTTAAAAAAGGCACCATAATTAATTTTTATTTTAAATAAAAATTTACTTGTAAAAAGTTTCCCGTGTCCTGTCAGTTATGTAGCTGGGAACAGAGTCTGCACATTGAAGAGGAACACTGAAGGAGGAATGGCTGCAGTGCCTCCTCAGGCTGCCCAGTTAAGCCATGTGTCCTTCAACACTTTCTGTTCTGGTTTTGGAGAAGCCCATGGGTGCTGCTCTTGCCTGTGCCTGGCCGGGTTCTGGCTCTGTCTGATCTATACCCTGCAGTTTTAGTCCCAGATGTGCACTGCTGGTGCTTCATAACTGAAGGAATTACACTCATACCTTCCTGCAGCCATCCAATGCTCAAGAAATCCCTTCTCTTTATACCAGAGGTGCTGCAAGTTTCCCTAACAGCATACTCTATTTTGTTTTATCTTTTGCATAATACCCCATAACTCTATTAGGGTACAAGAGATAATATGCACCATTTTTTATTCTAACTTCCCATGTGGACTTCACCCTCCCTTTCTCACACAAGAACAAAGACAAATTATCTACCAGTCCTTCAGCAGATAAACACTTATTTATAGTAGCTAGAGCCCTACCCTTGGGCCAGGATTCACCCCTCACAGGTTTATGCCTTTACCAAACAGGGGCAAAAAATGCAATTTGTGTGAGGTCCTCTGGGGTCAAGGGACTATCACAGCCTGAACCCTCCTTCACAGCAGTGCTCTTCCACCCCAGCCTTAAGCCAGTCTCCAGGGACCTTCAGGTGCCCAAATGAGGTCAGCTGAGTTTGAACCAGGGAGAGTGGAATTTTATTTTAAATGTGGGGGCATCTTAGTTGCCTTTAGTTCCCAAGACAAGATTCCCTTGTGGTATAAAGATTTGTCTGCCTGATTCCTAGTGCTTAACAGTTTTCATCGGTCCCTTGGGAATAATTTCATATCCCATTTTAAAGAAGCCCTTAAATGGAACAGACCATCACTAATGAAAAATAATCAGGTGGCAGTGTAATGAATTACAGCAATAACCACTATGCCATATACTATAAGATCCAGCAGACTTAAATACCACCTACATTTTGCAAGAGAAAACTTCCACATTAAAATCTCCCCTGTGATCACTGAGAAAGAAAATGCTTCTGGAAGGAACTGATCTCTGCTGCAGTCGTCAAAGCTGCCAGGTGAACATCGGGACCTCCAATCTATACCAGAGGAAGAACAGTATCACTTTGAAGAGGAGACCGCCACAACAGGGAAGCAACTGCTTGGAAACCAGTCAGCAGAAAAAAGGTAGGGCACAGCCCCGGTGAAATTCAGGTGAGATCCTTCAAGTCCTAGTAACAGTGATAATATCACTGCCGTTTGGCTGGGCTTTATCCATGCTTTAGTCATGGTGAGATGGCCACAGGAACCAGCGTGTGAGCATGTTAAAAAGTGACCGGAGTATCAGCGCTCTTCAAGCAAGCAAGCAGGTATTTGGTGCAGATCTGATTAGACTAGAGCACAGCAGAAAAGCTCCTAACCTGAATCCCCAGGGCTATGTTTTGAGCATAGCTGAAAATATTGCTAAATAATACAGGACACAGCAACGTGGACGGATGAGCATACGACCTGCTGGATCAAGCACTGGATGGATGGATGGATGGATGGATGGATGGATGGATGGATGGATGGATGGATGGATGGATGGTCCCAAAGAGTGATAGTCAACAGAGTCAAATCCAGCTGGTGGCCGGTCACAAGTGGTGTTCCTCAGGGCTCAGTGTTGGGACCATTTCTGTTTAATGTCTCTATTGATGATCTTGATAAGGACATAGGGTGGATCATCAGTAAGTTTGCAGATGACAGTTAGGTGGGATTGTTGATCTGCATGAGGATAGGGAGGCTCTACAGAGAGACTTGGATAGATTGAATCGATGGGCCAATGTTAACAGTATGAACTTCAACGAGGCCAAGTGCCAGGTCCTGCACTTGGGTTACAACAACCCCACACATCGCTACAGGCTTGGGGAAGTGTGGCTGGAGAGCTGCCTGGCAGAAAGGGACCTGGGGGTGCTGGTTGACAAGCAGCTGAATATGAGCCAGCAGTGTGCCCAGGTGGCCAAGAAGGCCAATGGCATCCCGGCTTGTATTAAAAATAGTGTGGCCCATAGAAGCAGGGAGGTGAGTGCCCCCCTGTACTCAGCACTGGTGAGTACTGAGCACTGTACTCAGCACTCAACTCAGCCTTGAGTTGTGTCCTGTTCTGGGCACCTCAATGCAAGAAAGACCTCGAAGTCTGGAGCGAGTGCAGAGGAGGGCAATGAAGGTGTTGAAGGGCCTGGGTCATAAATATTATGAAGAGTGATTGAAGGAACTGGGACTGTTTAGCTGGAGGAAGAGGAGGCTAAGGGGACACCTCATTGCTCTCTAGAACTACTTGAAAGGACATTGTAGAGAGATTGGTGCTGATCACTTCTCAAAGATAATTAGCGACAGAAGGAGAGGGAATGGCTTGAAGCTGCAGCAGGTTAGATTTAGGCTGGACATTAGGAAAAAATTCTTCACAGAAGTAGTGGTCAGGCACTGGAATAGGCTGCCCAGGAAGGTGATGGAGTCACCATAACTGAAGACGTTTAAGGTAGTTTAGATGTGGTATTGAGGGATGTGGTGTTGGGGGATATGGTGTAGGGGACAACTTTGTGGAATGGGGTTGATGGTTGGACTTAATGATCCCAAGGGTCTTTTCCCACCTGAATGATTCTATGATTCTAACTTGCCATGCCAAAGAGCTTGGTGTTGCCTGATGCACTCTTCCTCCACTGCTCCATCACTGAGAAACAGCCTTATGATACCAAGACAGAAATTAGATTACCTGCTTTTAATATTATTTGGAGCGGGAGCAAGAGATTGGTAATGAGAGAGATGCAGTGTATTATGTGATTTTGGTAATATACAATCGTTATCATGTGCATTTCACTGGTTTCATCTGGACACGTGCATTGCCAAGATCTACATCATTTTCATAGATGTCCAGTACAATTAGTTTCAAATTACAGCTTCCTCCCTTTCTGAAAGATTCTCTGATTTGGCCATGCTTGATTCATGCTGGTGTGATCTTTTCCCCAAAACAAATCAGATGTTTAAAAAAATCCACAGCTGATGTTTTAGTATGTATTAGTCTTCAGTTATTGAAGTGTTAACATTCTTAATATGAATAGATATTTCCTTTCTAGCATAAATAACCCTTCAGAGCTGATCTTCCATTTAATAAAGATTTTATCTAAGCCATTTTCTTAAGGTTCTTTCGTAACTATTATGTCTTTAACCAGTTTTATGGCACAGAATTGTCTAAGTGCAAGCTAATAGAGAAGTTGCCCTTGAAAGTAGACTGAATCCAATTAAGGATTTTTTAGAATTCAATAAAAAATACTGGGAATATTAATACTAAGATTCCCGGCCCATTCTGAACTTATTTTATTTTTGGTTCTAGTTAAAACAGAAGCACTCAATGTCACATTTAAACATTTCTCCTGCTGCTTCTGTCTTGCACCATGACACGCTTTGGTAAATCCATTGAGAATTAGTAATTCTCCTGATTAGACTGAGCATCTGAGCAGTGCCTGTGCCATGCTGCTCTCCCTACCTGGCCCAGTGAGGGGTCCATACTGTGCTGCAAGTCCTGGCAAGGGCTTCTTACCTGACCAGCTACTGTATAGCACATCAGAGGTCTTGGCAGCCATGCTGGGAGGCAGCAATGCCTGGGTGAATTGCACAGCCCCCAAAGGGGAATTTCTGGGGAGAGAGGGATGTCACAGCTGCTGGGCGCAGAATGCAGCAGCAACACCGCTTTTGTGCCCCCAGTACAGACAGTCACTGAACAATTCAGGACACAGCAGCAAAACCACTAAGGATGAGAGTAGGTGGCCAAGCCTCCTGTATTGTATATTATAAAATGCCATAAAAATATTATACTCATGCAGGAAGTGTTATTACACTGCCCAGAGTTTCTAATCAGCCTCCAGTGCTGCTGGGCAGGGAGCTGGACAGGGTGAATGTGATGCATGAATACCTGCTATGCCTGTCTTAAGAACTTAAAAAGAAAATCCTACAGGCTTTAATTTCTGCCTCACTATAATTGTTAAGGCTTTAACAAGCTGATTTCATCAGGAGTGCTGAGATGCATCAAATCTTCTTTCTGGCTAGTTGGTTTCCTTAAGCTGTGTGCGCTCATAAAAAAGACCAAACAGTTAAATGTTGTTTATATATACCTACCTGAAAGTATTTTATATTATATATTGCCATGGCTGAAAGAGAAAGGAAGTTTCTTTTAAATAGCAGCTGGCTGGTTTGCTTCCCTGTGCATTGGTATAAATTTAATGAATTCATTTTCGTGCAGCACGAAAAGAACTCAGAGCCAGCACATGAATAAATTTCCCTTTACGTTCAGCATCGCTGCCCCCTGCACATGCAAACACAAATGCTTTCAGTATTTAAGGTTTCATTTAATACAGTCGTAGTCGGAAGCAGAAAAGAAAATATAAAGAAAGGCAGCAGTATGGCAGGCACAGCCCAGTGAACGAGCCTGTGAGCCAGAGACAGCCTTTCCTATTTTGATTTCCAATTTGAGGATAATTCAATTAGACATTTCAAGCAATTTAAACATTCATGCATTGTCCAGCACCAAAGCATGAACTGTTCAGCAGCAAACAAGACCTGACAGCCTTAGCAAGCCGAGTAAAAATCCCAATGTTTAAAATGAAAAGCCCTCACCTAATTGATGCCTACCGGAAAAT
>VZTM01032529.1:251392-290057 GCA_013400555.1 Jacana jacana
GGAATGGAATGGAATGGAATGGAATGGAATGGAATGGAATGGAATGGAATGGAATGGAATGGAAAAGAAGGTACCTTGAAATGTCAAAATATTTATTTGAGGCATCAAAATATGTCACAGACTCAGGCAGAGCAGAAAGCTCGAGTCTTCCACCTCCAAAATGTTTGGGACTGGCAGTGCTGAGACACAGGTATAATTCAACAGCTATTCTGACATGCCTCCTGGGAGTGTAGGCACCCCGACACACAGATCTGGATATACAGATACACACGGGGTCTGTCGAGTGCAAAGCAGCAACTATTTGCAGTTTTCCATGACAATAGCATAAACTGTTTCAGGGCAACTTTTGAAGCAAGCCTTTCTCCCTGCCCCAAACACTAAGGCAAAATTGTCATAATCTGATTCTCCTTTGAAAAACACAGTGGTACACTGGAATGGAAGATATCTTTGTGTTTCTTCTTTCCCTGACTTTTGAAAGAACTGATGGTGCACATCTGAACTACTGAGGCTTTATGGGACAGGTGGAGGAATGTACCTGAGTGACAAAATTATGGAGTCAGCAGCTATGTTGTGGGGTTTTTACGTCATGGCTCATCACCTGCAATATGAATTCAGGTCTTCAAATTGTTTTTTCAGCTGCAATTGAGCAACTCATCATTTTCAGATCACGATCTTTCTGATCCACAGCTGTATTCCGGGAGGTTCTCCAGGAAGACAAAAAAGTGCAAATTTAGCAAGCAGTTCTCCAGCTGAGGCACCAGATTATATGGCACCCACAAGGTCACCCACCAGTTTCCTGGCCCTCCTAAGAGCGGTAGAACCAATCAATAGCAATAAGCACAGGGAAAAGAACCAGAAGTTTATTTTAGTAATTAGAATTTCATATAAGAATTGTGATAAGATACCACACAAGGTGGAGTCAAGTGCTTTGTAGAATTAAAATTTACCATTTCTGACCACAAAAAAAGAAAAAAAAAGCCTTCTCTGAGCTGATCTTATAATAGATCCGTTTATATAATAGTTTGAGGGATGCTCTAAATTCAACATTCCCTTTGTAAGAGTTTTAGCTTATGAAAATGAGTCTTGTGATGAAATTTATACTGTGCTGGCTGCTGTATAAACACAGTGAGAGACATTCTCTGCCCAGCACCCTGAGGGGTACCAATAATATTGCAGTTTCATTTGTCATATGGGGGAAGAGGTTTATTCTCAACACCTATGATTTAAGAAGCCTGACTTGCAAAGACACTGAATATCTGAGGCAGGATTCCTCTCACCTAATTTTAAGCAAACTAAAAATTTGGTGTTTAATACATATAAATTATCTAGATTCTTGTCATCAGTGGAGAAAGATGTCACCTCCAGATGGCAAACCATCTTACCCTGAAATAACTACCTATGCCTGGAGGGGCTGAACCAGCCTGCTTGGTTACGAAGGGGCAACAGCTGCAAAATGGGATGTGTCTCCCAGGGTCTGAATTTATTGAGGGTGAGAGGGCAGATCTCACTGGAAAAGATAGAGGATTAACTAATACAGACCAAGACTTCAGAAAATTTGAAGAAAAAGATCATGTGTGTGTGTGTCCACATGTGTGCAATTTAGTTTAGTATGAGTAGAAAAATGTTATTCTGAAATTAACAATTATTGGACCTTTGAGGTCACTTGTGCAATTTGATCAGGCATCCACTGAATGAGACAAGTGAAAAACCTGTGTCACGTCCTCGTCCCTCCCAGTTAGTACCCAGTTAGCTTCCACAGCAACTGCTGGGTCATGGTTGTTTGGAGGCTCCGCTTCCCTCTCTGGAGACAGAAACCCAAACTGGGACCTGACGAGGGTCTGGAGAGCACACAGGAGAGGAGCAAAGGGTCCCAGTCCAGCTTTCAGGCAAGGCCATTCCTCCAGTGTTGACATGAATGTGGAAACACAGGTTACAAACATATTAAAACATAAAGCCCCCTCCTCACAGCCCATTTTCTTTCTTAGGTTAAGAAAAACTGCAGTGGCCAAAGGACAAATCCTTCAAATCTGTTTTTCCTCCTGTTTTTGAGCAGTTTCTCATATCAGACACATAAGTGAAGATGCAAATGCCCTTTGAACTGACACACCTCTAGGACAAGGGACTGCAGTGTCTGTCCAAGCTGGCTGGTCACATGTTGTCGACAAGAATGACCAGAGGTGCCCAAAAAGCCAACTCATCCCTTCTGATGGCTGCAGTCTGTCACCATCATCTGAATTCAGCATACATTGCCCAGACGTGCCCTTTCTCCCAGGGAACCGAGCAGCTGAAGGCAACATGACACTCCATCAGCTTAGGCAAGCTTCAAACCAATCAGCACTGAGCTTGTGTCTATGGGTTTTCACGGATTTTCCTCCTTAATTACATTTAATCAGCAGAAGTAAAGGGGGCAGGGGGTGGGGTGGGGGGAAGAGGATCTAAAATATATCAGCTACCAATTCACCTTTCCCAAACATCTCTCAAGACCAAATTACGCCAGTAGAATACACCTTAGTTCCAGGAATGTTCCTGCTGATGTAGTAGGAACAGGATGTTTTCAAAATAGCTTTTTCACAATTGTTCTTCAGTCCTGCTCACTGCTCTCCTGTATACACACACCACTTGTCTATACAAGGGGAGATCTGCTTCAGAACGGTTTCTCTTGATCATACTGAGTATCAGCACCTCTACAGTTTGCCTGGAAAACAATCATCATTTAGAATCTTGCTTTGATCTCTGTTCATTTTCAACTACAGCTAAATACTGAAAGTACCTTGATGCTAGATTGGAGAAGGGGTTCCCAGCTATCAATGGTGTTGCAGAAATTAGGATGCCCAGCAGGTAACCCTGACTACTAATGATTAAGGATCTGCGGATGTTGCCAGATCTGAAGAACTGAGGAGGGAATGCAGAGTGGTGTCTCTGATGTTCTTTATAGGGTGGCGGTTGATTTCAGTGGCTGAGCTCCCATAGACCTGGCTGGTGGTGGGTTCAGATTCAGAATTTCTAGACCAAAGAGAGTGCTGTAACACTGGGGTTTGAAACAGATAAAAGGATGTTTGTTGAAACCAAAGTATAAAAGATTTGTCTGAAATTTCCTTTTGTGTAAAAGAACACAATTTAAAATTACACTGGAGACAAAATCAGCTACTCTACATTGTGTTCTGCACATTTTATCCCACGGTTAAAATGCCAGGAGACAGAAAAAGGAGATGCACAAGTGATGGGATTCTTATTTGCAGGAGAGGGCAAAAAACTCTTCAGTAGCAAAACCAGAATTCATGCATGTATCATAAGATAATGACAACCAAACTAATATAAATTAGATGCGACATTTGGATGCCAGCGAAAAACCTACATTTCACATTTGTTGTGATGATTCACAGCAATGAACTTGACCCAAAAAAATGCTATGTAAGTGCCCAGTATTATTAACAATCATTATTCAGAGAATTCCCAGGTGGATGCATTCAACTTCCTTTCTGCAATAGCTCCGGTCTCCCTTCATTCAGCACACTCATTTTATTCCCTTCTAATTAGATGTGATTTTCTCAGCAGATGCCTTTATTTTTTTTATTCAAATACTTGACTCAGCAGAGCTGAGCAATGGGCATCTCATCCTGCTCGCCGAGGGAACGCTCTGGCTCTGTCTCGCAGCCCCATGTGCAGCCATCCTTGGAGAATAGGTCAGCTCTGGAAATGCACTGAAGGGAAAAGCAGCCACATTTGGATGAGGCCCATGGTGCAGATCATGTCCTCCTCTCTGGATTGATGTCAAATGATAATCACAAGGCCAGCCTGTGCATTCTTGATATAACTTCTAGAGAGTCAGTCTTATCGGTATGATAAATGAAACAGGTATTGGGGTCCTTGAAAACACAATCTGAAACTATTCTGGGAAAGGAACCTGGGTGGTTTTTTTGGTTCTTTATCCTCTTGATTCAAATATATCAACAAAAAAAGACAGATTTTTAGCTAAAAGCCACCTTTTCAGGCCAAATTAACTTCCCTGGCTGCTTGTATAAATGTAACTGTACCCCTGTGGACCCAACCGGTATCCACCAACCAGCTGTGGAGGTGGCCCAGCAACTCAAGGAGCATCACCAGCTCCATGAAAAGTGATTGTACAAAATTAGGGACCATGGCAGGAGCTCTTCCCTATGACTCCTGGCAGGCTGGGGGGACCTGCATGAGGCTATAGAGTTGCTCTCTCTTGTACCTCGTCTGGTGGCCTTAGTGCCTGTGAATGATGTCAGGCTCTGATGGAATATAGGATGTTCATCTCCAGACAGAGCGTTGCAGCTCATACAGGCATCTGCCTCTTCATGCGTGTTGCATGCTCCAATCTCTTCCCCCATGAGGAAGTATTTCTCTGCCTCATGATAAATAGAGCAGCCACCATAAGCCTTGTCCATTCATAGAAATGGGCTGCGATGTTCACTTGGCAAATAGTCGTGTAATCCCACCAGAGTCAAGGAAATTCAGTTTTATCACAAGCAAATCCCCATCCCCTTTGCTCCCTTCAAGATGCCAGGAAAAAAAACAGTCCCACTGTGAGCTGATATCTCCTTTATTGCCCCTCCCCATCTGTGTTGACTGTGGTTGCTCCTGCACAGCACTGTGCCCTTCGCCTGAAGCGTGAGGATGGCTTCCAGCCTCCCAGAGCTTTTAATTGCCCCGTCTGCATTATTTAGACAAATGCAGAACACTTCTTCCAGACATGTTGCAGGGCGCCAGTTTATCTGCATTAATATAATAATGAGCCTTTATCCACAGTATCCAGCCTCTCCTTAAAAATCAATCACTGCCTGATTAATGTTCTGTAAATAGGGGGATCTCCATGCTGCAGTACTAGACGTACTGCCCTCCTCATTTGATCTTGCTCAGCTGTGTTTCACTGCTTTGCTTCTTGTTCTCCTCTTCTGACTTCACCCGGCCACTTGCTGCCTTGATGTTTATCGTTAAATAACCAGTTTGAAGAAGAGTCATGATCTGTTCAATGGGACCCGTGTCGCACATTCAAAGGAGTTTAGGTTTAATGCATTTACCTCACTGCTCAGGGGCAAAGGGTAGCCAAGGCATCCTGAAGCTATGACATGTTACTGAAAACTGTGATCTTTGTTTCTGTACAGGCCATAAAATCCTGCCACGGTCAGGATGTCCCAGCATGATAATATGTAATTACATGGAAAGAGGAAGCTCATAACATTTCTTTTATTCCGGGAACTATATGAAGTTATACTGTATAGCAAACCAGTCAAGAGATACAGAGCTTTTTGGGTGACATACTTATTTTACACACGGTTTTGGGGACCATTTATTGTTTTAAAATGCTGGATTTTTAAAAACTATCAGAGAAAGACAATGCTGTATATCTTCCTTTTGCTCCTGTTTCCTATAATTTTACATATTATTGGAGGTCTACTCACGAACCTAATCCTATAAATGTAGCATGTAGAATCAAAGAATCATTCAGGTTGGAAGAGACCCTTGGGATCCAGCCTCCAGCCTTACTCTGAAAATTTTTCCCCTACACCATATCCCTCAACACCACATCTAATCACATTCAGGGATGGCGACTCAACCACCTCCCTGGGCAGCCTATTCCAGCGTCTGACCACTCTTTCTGGGAAGAATTCTTTTCCAATTTTCAGCCTAAACCTACCCTGCTGCAGCTTGCAGCCGTTCCCTCTCCTTCTATCTCTAATTACTTGTGAGAAGAAATGTGCATATAACATTTTGAATGCCTTCTTCTGTGAGCTCTAGCTGTGCTGCTTAGCACAAGATATGCTTTTTAAGCTATCAAGAACCTCAGCAAGAAGTAGAAAAGGACAGTGTCTTTAAAAAATGTGGCAGGTCACCATGTTTCAACTGAAACACATAAGGACTCTAAAATATACAAATTGTATAGATAGTGAAATAAGACGGAAAATGGCTTCTTTTTGATCAAAAGACAGATAAAAGGACCTGTAAGAGTCTATCTCAGTTTTATCACAGAATGATAGAATGGTTAGAGTTGGAAGGGACCTTAAAGATCACCCAGTTCCAACCCCCCTGCCATGGGCAGGAACACCTCCACTAGAGCAGGAGGTTACTCAAAGGTTACTTTGAGTAAACAGGTTACTCAAAGCCCCATTCAGCCTGGCCTTGAACACTTTAATGACTCATCTATAGGAAAAGAAGTTTCATTCATTGCAGAATATTCCATATATGAATTTCCATCTAACTACAGACTGCTTCATCGCAGGTGGGCGTATCATGGTATCATGAGAGATGTCCAGTTATGCTGGGTGCACTGTGTGCACACATAGCAACAGATATTCAGTCTCCAAAGAAGTAAAGAGAGAGCAAAAGCTAGGAGAAATTGATAAATTTTACTCCCATTTGAGAATGGGAAAGCTGTGGGGCACCATGGCTTGCACAAAAAGGAAAAGTCACAAGGAATAGACCAAAACCCCACACTTGTTGCAATGCCTGTAGCTTCCAGTGAAGTGGGGATGTCTCAGCAAGAGTCTTCTGTGTGCAGAGTCGAAGCATGTCAGTGCAGCCCTAAACCCCCCAGAATCACTTTTGGTGACAGCTGCACTCTGAGCCACAATGACCCATAGTCTGTCTATGGTGGAAATGACTGCCTTTCAATGTTGCTTCTTCCTTGGCATTTTTCCTTTCAGAAGACATGTATTTTTTCTTTCAATGGAGAAAGCAGTTCAACAGCAGGGTATCCTTCCCTTACTTTCCTAAGGAGAAAAAGGAGGTCATATATGCTGGCATTTTCCTGTAACCACTTTAAACATCTGCACACCCTCATGGTTTGCCTGTCCAAACCAGTTAGAACTGGAAGGTTTCTATTTTTCTTTCTAGCTGGGGGAGAAAGTTCATAAAAGAAAAGGAGCATGCCTCAGAGCAGCATTTCAAACAGAAAATTATCTGCCCTGAAGATGTGAAAACCCATTTTACTATATTTATCAGTTTCATAGCAGAAAAAGGTCAAAATGTGAATTTATCCAGTAAAATTAGAAAAACCTCTTAGGGTCCCACTGTCCCAACTGACATAAAACTAAAACTGTGTCTTATGGCTTAATGTTGGTGGGGCTTGGCTTTTTGTTGTATATGAAAATGTTGTATAGGTTTGCTGTATTGAGACAAAACAGGGTCAGAAAAATCAGATTCAAATTAACAGTCCACAACTGTGGAATTAAAAAAACACAAAAACACTAGGAAAAATGATGCAGAACCACTTCTACTCTAGAGAGCCAAATCAATTAAGCTAATGAGTGAAGCAGCTGATGTTCTGACCTGATAGTTTTTCTTCATTTAGGATCTTTCCTTCTTCATGCAAGAAGATCTCTCGTTATTTCTTATCTAAACAAACCCCAATATATGGGCATTCTTCTGCTAACAGTTTGCTGAGAAAATTTTCCTCTAAACAGTCCCAATCTGAAATTTGAACAGTGTGACCTGTGACCTATTACATAAATTCTATTTTCTCTGCTCTTGTGAGCCAATGACCTAGACTTTATAAACAACTTCCTTTATCCCTCCCTCAACAATTAGTTTCACTCCAAAAGAAGTTTCCTCTTTAGATTTTTCTTTTTAAAAAACAACATGGAGACGGATGACAGGACACTTTAATTTAATTCCCTGCTCTACATAGTTCTTATAAGACATGGCCACAACAAACAAAGCCAGATCCGCAGAAGATATCTGAGAGAGCAATCTGCAATGCAGGGCTCTGGAGAACCTCTCCAGCTGCCAACTGTCTTGAGAGGGGCTTAAATTCACAGGCTGCTGGGATCGCCCCACTTGAGTAGCTCTGTTCTGAGCACGCACATGACTCCATCTCTCCAAGCAGTGAGTGCTGAGTGCTAAAACTCAAAAACTCATCAGAAATCACAAACTCATTGTTTCTTCTGCCCCAATCTGACTGGGACGTGGAGGGAGACTGACTTTACAGCCTGGGGTTAGGGCACTGACCAGGGAGAAGGGGGGCATAACAAATGCCCTGATCCAGTCAATACTGAGCAAAATGGGGAGAGAGGAAAGAAAAGAAAAAAAAATCCCTACCCAACAACACTGGTAAAGGCCACACACTGGAGGCCAGATTCAAATCTCAGTAGAATCCATTGGAAAAGCAACTTCTTTATCTGTCAGAGAAGTGGGAAACACCACACGCCCCCATTCCCCACCATGGTGGCTGTCCTGCGTGCAAGTAGAACCAAAATGAGTTAGATGTTTACCTAAAATGAGACAGATGTTTAAACATGTTTTTCACAAACAATAACTCTGCACTGAGGAAGGCAGATACCTTCAGGAATCATTAAGGCACTGAAGCCCATGAGCCAGACCTGTGGTGGTGAGTCCTGTCAGTTTTGTGGGCTCCTGTAGAAAGCCTCCTCCAGAAAGCCTCCTCTAGAAACATCAAACACAAAGTTTACTGCAGGTAGATAGAAGTTTGCTTGTCTTCATCTGCTTTCACAGCTTCCCAGAAAGTAGTCTGTAGGCTCCCAGGGGACTGGTGTGTTGAAAAGCATTAAGTTAGAGACTGAGGACATGTCTCTGCTCTGAGTGTACAGAGGTACCTTAGCTAACACTGAGTGAATCATCATTGAAAGTAAACATCTCCATTTTCATGACAGAGTACAAGTGGGCACGCAGAGGAGCTTACATGCCATGACTCCATACCCTTCCAATAACTCATTTATGCTTCCATAGTTTGTATAAATATTCTTATCTTGCAATAGAACATCCGTTATCCCTCTTCTATGTCCCACACAAATGGCCACCACAGAAGCCAATGGATACTGACCCACTTTATATGACACCAAAGAAACAAAATAGCTGTTCTTAGGAACAGCTCTTCTGCACTACACTCATAGTGCAGCAAAACGGCAAGTAAGGCAGGCCCGTGCCAAGCACTGGATTCACACCCTCATCCCATAATGGAGAAGAAAGCTGAAGAACAGAGCAGGCCAGCACCATGTCCCCTGGGACCATCATCGTGCCAGACCTTAAAAGGTTTTACTGCCTCTTCAGTACATTTCTGCTCCCTTTCTCCCTCAGGGAACCTTCTGAGATTAAAAGCTTAAGAAGTCTTTTAGTGGGTGCATTTCATAGGGTCCCTTTAGCTTCTCTGTCAGGATCAGAGCGAAGGAGACTGCTCATGTCTCCAGCCCCGAGCTTCCTGTACATAAAGTGCACAGCATCCCTGGCAAAGTTTCTGGGGTGGGTAATTAAATTGTTCCAGCACAGGCTATCACTCCTCCAGGGGCTGGCACAGTGGAGATTTAGCAGGAAACCAGGAGCGCAGCCAGCAACGGGTCTTTCGATTCCACAGAGTTTGGTTTCTTATGCTTTTCCTACTCCATCATGCTCTCCAGAAAATTAATTACCAAACTTTACCTTTAACAATTTAATTTTCTGAGTGTGTTTTGGCACTGATCAAGCAGTTGCGTGTTTTGGACTTCAGGTGATTGTCTCCAAATTGCTACTCTCTATACATGCCTGCAGTGACAATACATGCCTGTGACATTTTTGCTAAGCTAATCAGTTCCTGCCACTGAAGCTTAATAACTGTTACTCCTCCACCATACAAGGCCTGAGGTTGTTCTGCTAAGGAAAACAGGGGCAGAAATTGAATCTGAGAAGGGAAAGTTTCCTGAAGGATGAGAATTTTATATAAGCCTTAATCCTTGACTATTTCTTACTAAAATACCTCATCAAAACTAAGAAAATTAAATTATCTTCTACCGTTGCAAGCAGTGATTATTTTTTTTTCCAAAAACAATCATTTATTTACTTATCTGGAGAAAAAAAAATGCAGACTGGGTTGCTATTGTGGGTCAGATTCCCCTACCTTGACCCCTTGACCCCACTTTATCGCCAACCCAAAGTTTACTTGTCATTACTGGTAGTTGTAAAAGGCTAACACTGCATTTTGGTCCGGTATTTACAAACTTCTCTCTTTTCAGTCTTTTTGGGGTGTTGGATGATGACATTTCAAACCTTTAAAGAAGGTTTGAAGAAGTAGAGAATTCTAACAGCACACACGCATGCACTGCCCCGCTGGGGGAAAGTGCAGTACAGCTCCCATGCACAGAAGGGACAATTGAAGATACTCCTCTTGAGTCACAGGTAGATGTCCCACATATACCTAGGAGCTACTTTAGGGATATAAATTCCCCTACAGGGAGTACAGATGTGTATTGTCTCATGTAGCTCAGGGTCCAGAGATCCAGTGTTTCAAAGCACTGAAGGGATTAGACATTCAGAAAATAAAGAGGCATCTCTAGAGAAAACACAGCTATCTCAACAGCCTGTTATGCTATTGCTCATCTCTTCCTTCTTTTGCCTTTTTTATTGCTAAGACCTTTATTCCTCAAATTTCCCCTTTGTTTAAATTTAAGGATGTCTCTGTTTCTTAACAGGAAGAAATATTTCATCATAGAAATGTTTATGGGTCATTGACAAAGATACACCACTTCTGTTTTGTTCATTAAGGACTTCCCAGTCAAACTTCAGCTCTTTTCTGTCTATTGCATCAATTAATCTTCCATTAGGCATTTGCCTGCCTATTAATACTAACAAAATATTGTTATGAAAACATATCATGTTGCCCTTCTTAGACTATGATTAGTCTTTCTGGCATGAAATACAGTCAGGTTCAATCTGCACTTTAAGTTCACTTCTAAATTTCAAAACATGATGCAATCTGTAAGTGTCTGGTAAATTAAACTCTCTTTCTCCTCCATCTGCTACATGAGCTAATCTAGTTTTAAATTTTGGTATACCCCCAAAACCAGATATTGCATCCATAAAAAGTTGCATCTGAAATGTTTCTCGAGTGGGCAATTTCCTCTCTGTGAGTACTGAAATCTCTTAAGAATCATCAAATAAACTTTTTGTTTGCGTTTAGTTTTTTGATTATGGGTCCATGTGGAATTTTCTCCACTGGGCTGTTGATACCCCCAGCTACGTCAGACTCTATCTCTTGGGCCCTTCAAGTTCCCTTTGAACCTCATCATCTTTTGTGCACAGATCTTTACTCAGAGACACTGGGGGTAGGCAAGTTTCTTTGACTCTTCTCAGAGGACTTCCTAAGTATAAACATGATTGTCAGAACTGCTCTAAGGAAGGTCAGTCCTACGTCCCTTGCAGTGTGATAAAGGAAATGAGACATGGATAGAATCATAGAATGGTTAGAGTTGGAAGGGACCTTAGAGATTATCAAATTCCAAACCCCTTGCCATAGGCAAGGACACCTCCCACTAGACCAGGTCGCTCAAAGCCCCACCCAGCCTGGCCTTGAACACTCCCAGGGATGGGGCAGCCACAACTTCTTTGGGCAACTTGTTCCAGTGCCTCACCACCCTCACAGGAAAAAAATTTCTTCTAGTATCGAATTTAAATCTCCCCTCTATCAATTTAAAACCATTACCCCGTTGTTTTGTCTAAAACGAGTCCCACTCCAGGACCAAAAGCATGAAAGCAAGACCTCTATTCACGTCCAGTCCCAGAGCATTCCTGTGCAGGCTCATTTGGCGTCTGACAATTACTTAAGTCAATCACTGTATCTCACTTAATGAATGCCCCAGATTAAACAAAGGTTTTTTCCTATATGTATATTACATAGTGGGTCTATACAAGTCCCAGGTTTAGTTTGTCTCACAAAAGCACAAAACATTTGGACAATTTAAAGCTGTGTATGCTGGAACCGAATGTAGTATCAAAGTATATACATTTGAAAATATGACTCGCTGTGATGGCAAAGAAGATCAGATAATTGCAGGACAAACAAATGTAATTATGTAAATATTATTTCTTTTATTCCAAATGTTTTGTTCCTAAGCATTAATTTAGAGAGGATTTTAGCTTGGCTAATCCAATAAAGAGCAATGACTTGGAATAAAAACAGTGACAATTACTCCAAGTCCTCTGCTTCCTCTTGTAGCAAGCAGCCAATCCCACCATTAGCTTTTCAGCTTTCAGATGCATCCTTTACATCTCACCCACTGCTGACGTTTCCACAAGCCTTTGCATATATGGACAGACAGCAGCGTTTCAGCAAACAGTCCTTCTCCCCTGCCACAGGATATCCCACAGCTGTCTTCCCTGGCGAACCTAATCAACCTGCTGGGGAGAGCTGAATTATTACAGATGTAAGACTGATTGAAATTAGTGATTCCCTCCACTTCATCTCAGTGGGAAAAAAAACAAGCCTTTGCATATATAAATACCAACTTATCTCAAGCAAGTACAGAGCAATAGTGACCCGAAATACCTGTGTTGTTCTGTAGTACTGCATGAACTACTGCAATATTTGGTAAATCGGTTGAATGCCAATTCCAAGTTTGTTTCTGGTTGTCATCCTGGGTATAGCTTTCTATAGGAATGAGTCATAACAATTACAACTTATTAGATTTCTTAGGGAAGATCTCAAGGCTCTAATGCCAACCATCTGATCTCATAGGAAGAAATCATAAATAAGCTTTTCCAGATCTGGCCAAGATCTTTTTTTATAACTTTGTCATAGCAGCTGATGCTTGAAAGAAGAGTCTCCAGGGGACAAAGGCATCACAGATTTCCAGTCTTTGACATGACACCCTGGATCAAGAACTAGAATAGAATAGAATAGAATAGAATAGAATAGAATAGAATAGAATAGAATAGAATAGAATAGAATAGAATAGAATAGAAGTTGGAAGGAACCTACAATGATCATCTAGTCCAACTGCTTGACCACATAAGGGCTGATCACTAGTTAAAGCATGTGTTTGCCATGGCAAAAGGAATAGTACTGTGGCAGAAAAGGAAAACTGCTAGACTTCCAAAGATGTTCAGTACCACCATATTAGTCACAGAAGAAAACTGCCCCATCTGACCAAAGGAACAACTCAGATGCATGGGAGAGACAAGATCCCACCAAAAGTACCACTTGGTCTCAAATTGTTTTGCTAGAGCAGTACTACTGCTGTTCACAGGTGCCTTGATATGTAGGCACCCACTGTCAATAACACTTACTTCCCTTCCCACATGGGATGAAAATGTGGGCTGTAAATGAGCCCACACCAGCACAGCTGGGACATGGCTCACTGGTGCAGACTGGCAAGCCTGCAGATGTCCCCAGGATGGGAGATCACAGTCCCAGCCAGTGTCCTGATAGCTACAGGGAGGCTGCTGTTTAATGGAACCAAGTCCTCCAAAAGTACCACGTATGTTCAGCACTTGTACTTTTCTTTTTAAATCATAAACCCCTCACTTTTTCACCATGGATTCATTCTCGGGGAATAGTCCTCCTTGTGGTTTCTAGAGTAGGCCAGGCTTCTGAGAGGGTTTCCTGAACCATGAATCCAGTGGAGGATCATGCTCCAATCACCCTATTTGCTACCAGCAGTGCCTTAGATCACAAGAGACTGTAACGAAGTCATTAGGCCCAGTGGAGGAGAGAAGAGCTATTTAAAGCAGATCTAAAGTGGAATTTTCCATTTTATACATATGATAAATTAAGCTGTGACTGCACCACACTGCTACAGAATTAGCCATGGATCCAATTATGACTATTCCCCCTTCAGCCTTGTAAAGCTCCCTTTCTGAATTTTCAGTCAGCAATAAATCACTCAATGTTTATCTAAAATGCTCATAATGCTTCCCTCTGCCTTGTGCTCCTTGTCAGTTTGTCCTTAGCTTGCAAGAAAATATATTGTTTATCCACCCTGGAAGCCTTTCCGAGATGTCTAGGGAAGACTTTCACACGTACACGGTGCTGCTTTTAATGAGTAAAGCTTTTAACTTTCATAACTATGGGGTCACTACCAGCAGTGCTATTTGCTGCATGCTGTGGCTTAAGCGTAAAAAAAAAACCCACAAAACCAGAAAACACTAACAAAGAGTGTCAGCCCAGCACATGGGCTCTCCCTTTCCTGGGCTATTGCAGAGCACAAGCCCTCTGAAGGTTACTTCTCTGCCAGTTTCAAATATTGACCTTGATGTCTTGTCCCTTGCAATATTCTTTAAAATCCATCATCTGCAAACTAAGTTTAAGTCAGAAAACCTAATTAGTAACAGAGACAATGAATAACAAGCTTAAGGGGAGGGAGGAGAGAACCTCTTGCAGGTGGCCAGCTCTTAGCTGAATAATTCTCTGTGCAATGGTCATGCTTCAAAAATTTAATTCTCTGTAATTTCATTTAGGATGGGGAAAACAAAACCAAATGAGCAAAGTTATATAGGAATTCATTTATATTCTGGCAGGTACATTCATCTAAAGTTTACCCGTAATAGCTGCAGTTACTGTGCCTTTCTTCCAAAGCATTTAATGGTGTGAAACAAGTGGCAATTAAAAAAAAAAATACTGGACCTACTTGGCATTGCTATTTGCTATTTTTATACCAAAAAAGAAGTCTCCCTACTGTCAGACTGATTGTATTATTCTGAGATTCCTACGGTCCTTCAGAGTTGATTGCTTTTTGATTCTTGCTTAGTAGAAGTGGTGATAAAGAAGCTGAAATCATAATTCCTTTTTAGAAGGCAAAGGGGAGGCCACTTCAGTTCTGTGGTGAGTGGCACATTTTGTTCCTTTGATTAAAAAGTTGTTCTAAGAAGCTTAACTGCTTCTGCAGTATTCAGAGCACATGATATTTACAGAGACACTTTGGGGATCACCCTTACAATTTTTCTGAGCTATGTTGATGTTGTTGCTTAAGCATGCTAAGGCAGAGAAGCAGTCATTGAATTTGAAATACTCTTTTTATCTTGAAAAAACCAAATCAATCCTCTCAATGTTGGAAATATATTTTCCTTTTTGTAGTTCTTACAGGGCATTCCATCTTTATTAAGGCTCCTAAAAGGAGATTTTCAGTCACAGGACACCCTCTGACAACAAAAACTTCTTAAGTATCAACCAGTAATTGAAGGCCTTTAGTCCAGAACTGCAATGACTTGCAAGTGCCTGCTCCCTTTGAGATGGATGCCCCAAAACCTCCAGGAGTCAAGGTTTTTATCCCCTGAGAGCGAGCCAAAAGTGAGCATCAATGTACCACTGTGACCTACCATTCCTTCCTGGAGACAGCAATAGCTGATGGATTCATCAGTGTATTAAACAATCCTCTGAGCTATATAGACTCCCTTGAGACTCAATTTTCACTTTAAAAAAATCAATACAACTTGCTGGTACTTTCAGCTTTTCATATGACAACAGCATTGAGAATTAATATTTTACTGAGATTAATAACAGAGGACTAAGGAGCGCGTGTAAGATTTGGGTCCCCTTCAGAACCATGTGGGAGCTCAGGTAAGATGCTCTTTGCTTAGAGATATGATGTTAAATCACATCTAGGCTTCTTATTTGATAATGCCAGGATCCTTTATATTGTCTGTGACTAGAAGATCAACTGTTCCTTTTGCACTGGATTAATGACATAGGCCCCTGCTAGCTTGAGATCTAAGCTCCACCCAAACCACAAAAACGTATTTGAGGTGCCTGCTCTGCAGCTCCTCATCTCTGAAACTATCCGTTACTGGAAAAGTTAAGCTTGTTCTCACAAAATCTTTTGCTACAGGTCAGAGTTGTCCAAACCTATGGTTTTCACCTGCTGAGACCCTGAACAGGGAACAAAAAGCCTCAGTCCCAATTGGTTCTTCCAGTGAGAACCTCAAGTCCATCTCCTTAAACAAAATGGGCGGTGAGAACTCAGAATCTGTCTGCAGATGGCACCTGAAAGAGGGTACAGCTGGAACAACTTTATTTATTCAAACCTAACAAGGGAGGTAACTGCTTTGTAAAAGTTATGCCCTTAGGGCTAGCAAAAATCAACAGACAGCATTTGCAGGCTTCCTTGAATGGAGCTGCTGATGCTTTCCAAAAGAGGACTTCAAGTTTGCAAGCTTGCTGCATCCTTATTACTGAGCAGGGTCCCAGCTCCCCAACAATCCACCCAGGACCTTCAGCAGGGATCCCGGTGCCACTGTTCTGTCAGAAAGGTTCACTCCCCAGGTTCCAGCAATGCCTCTAGCTCCCTCCTCTGCCTTTGCAGGGATATTGGTGGTAACTAACCCTAGGTAAATGGAAGAGCCTGGGGCCTTCCCAGGAGGGTTCTGAGCATCGACTGCTACAGAGGTAGCAAGGACTTAGTTCAGGCTGCCTGAAGTATAGTGGAGGCTCTGCCTAAGATGTACCTTGGTCTACAGCCCTCTAGTCAGCTTGGACACAACTCCAACATGTTCTTCTCTGTCCTGCTCATGACATCCTACCTCTGAGACCATGTCCCTTGGCCACGGAAAGGATAGTGAAGGAATGCCTGTGATGTGAGGCAATGCCTTTGTAGTTATGAACTGAGACCTAGCTGGAAGAGTTTCCCTGCATCTTCAGATGCTAGTTGACCTAGCAGAAGCTGAGCCTGTGCCAATTACATTATCTGTGTTGCTTATCTCTAGCTTTTGCTTTGGAAATCTCTTGCAACCTCAACTAAGCCCTAGTACATGTGTGCTTTTAATAGCCTCAGCTGCTATCACTTCCCTGAAAACTAACCTCTGGCTGTAATTTAAGGTTTAACACCAGCTGGAAAAGTTGGTGGCACAGACTGGCACAGGTCTACCTGTACATCCCAAAGCATCTAAGTGTAGCCTCCCCTAGCCACTTCTGGAACATGGCAAGATCAGCTCCTCCTTGGGTCTTCAGGTCTCTACGGGCCATGCTCTTTGCATTCATGATGAGGGAAGGGAGACCAATGCCACACCAAATGCCTTTTGCTTTGCTGAGTGGTGAGGGAGTACCATTACATCATACTTGGGGCTGGTCCATCAATGGAGGCCATAAAGGGAGACCAGTTATTTGCCCCCATCTTCTTTAGGCACCCTAACTAGCACACTCACTAGGAAGCCCAGGAGAGACAGGAAAACCTCCAATCTGGGACCAAGCAGAGCCTTGAAATGCTGCTGTGAATTTAACTTCCCAGCCATGTCCTGCTCTGCTTTGTGACACTTGAGGCAACATTAGTAAATTCCCTACTGCTAATACCTTCATTTGAAGCAAAACATCTTCAGCAGCCCTAACATTTGATCTCAGCCTCACAACCCGGGGAAAAAAGCAGCTGTTTTGTGATTCAAAAGGAGCAGAACAGTAACCTACTAAGGCTACTTCTCCTCTGTGTGGCTGGGTGAGCCAGACGATGCAGATCAGTTAAGCCTAATTCAGTTAATAGAATTAATTTTCAAATTAGTACACATTAGATTAATCAGCTGCAATTCATTTTGACAGAAATGTTAAAAAATATTCAAGTCATTACAATGAAACTACCTATCAATAAATATTACCTCTGAAAAGGTGCCAAAGAAGGCAGTCACTACATGGAAGTTTTTGTCCTTGAAGGCTGGGGATCCATAGGTTTGAGTTTCATAAAATCAGCAGGAAGCATATTTTCTTCCTGGCTTGTCCAGCTTCTATCGCCCTGACAACTCTCAGTGGATCTTAAATAATCATTACAGAAGAGCCAAGAAGGCTTACATTACAAAAAAGCCAATAGCATCCTGGCCTGTACCAGGAACAGTGTGGTGAGTAGGACTTGGGAGGTGATTGTCCCTCTGTACTTGGCACTGGTGAGGCCCCACCTTGAGTACTGTGTCCAGTTTTGGGCCCCTTACCACAAAAAAGACACTGAGTTGCTGGAGTAGGTCGAGAGAAGGGCAACAAAGCTGGTGAGGGGTCTGGAGCACAAGTCTTATGAGAAGAGACTGCAGGAGCTGGGGTGTTCAGCCTGGAGAAAGGGAGGCTGAGGGGAGACCTTGTCACTCTCTACAGCTACCTGAAAGGAGGTTGTAGAGAGGCCAGGGGTCAGTCTCTTCTCAAAGTCATAGGTGATAGGACAAGAGGAAACAGCCTAAAGTTGTGCCAGGCGCGGTTCAGGTTGGATATTAGTAAAATATTTTACACAGAAAGGGTTAGCAAACACTGGAATGGGCTGCCCAGGGAAGTGGTTGAGGCACCATCCCTGGAGGTATTCAAAAGATGGGTTGACTTGGTGCTCAGGAACATGGTTTAGTGAGGTTTTTTTTGTCAGTTAGGTTGGACTAGATAATCTTAAAGGTCCCTTCCAACTAGACGATTCTGTTACAGATGGGCTGAGAAAGTTCTGACTGGAATCCAGGCATAGATGTGGTTGGGCTGATACAGGGGTCTGGTGCAAGGGAAAGGAAATAACTTGTTTTAAATATGAAAGCCGGCCTTGGCAAAATAGGCTGGCCCTCTCACACTCCTCCTAGGAAAGCCTGGAGACATGTCTGGGCTACCATTACTGTTATACATACAGCAGCAAAGCATCTGATATTTGAGTCAGTTCCATGTCTTCAGGGCGGTGATAACTGCGAGGAAAACACCACCAGGAGTATTATTTTCTGTTACTGAATGCTGAAACATGCTTCGGTCAGGTACAGTTAATAGGATCTCCTGAGCAAAAGAAGAGCTGCAGGTACTGGAGCACTAAGATGATTTAGGAAGATGCTGAGCTCTGAGGTTTGTGGGATCAGAGAGAATTGATGAAGCAAGATGAGCACTGGAGACCAGATGTGCCGTTCCCCCATGACAAAGACAAAAACCTCCATTGTTGGCTTGATCATGCAATGATGCCAAATCTGGTGTGGAAGAAATGTGTCTGGAGGAAGAAGATCAAATCATGGCTGCAGCAGTTTAGCAGCTTAATCTGACACCTTGCTGGAATTGACTATCACCAGAAACACATACTGCTGTGATGCTTGGTTGCTGCACAGTATTAATCCTTGTTCCTTCTGAGTTATAAATACAGGGTTTGATCCTTAACAGGTATAAATCGTGCCTCTCTGTAGACCTTTGCACACATCTGGCAGCTTGTACTTGCTTTGTATCTCACTAATCAACACCATGTACACAGGATTTCCTCAACAGTGCAAAATGGGTAACAGTTTAAAGGAGTTATCTCTTTTAAAGATATACCTTTATATTCTGTTTTACTGACACTTTCCTGCATGGCAGGGTTCACAGGTTTAGAGAAGCTTTTGTAAAGAACTTCCCTGCAATCAATTTGACTTGACATGAAAGCCGTGAGCTGCCAGAAAAACTAACCTGCCTAAAGAAACTACATCCTATAAAATTTTAATTCTGTGTGTAAAACTTCCCAGGCATGCTGTCGTACCTTTTTGAAAGGATTTGAAACAGTGAACCAGCCATAACAGTTATGTTGCCCAGCTGCTGAATTATAGATGGAGAAAACTGACCCAGCACTACGTCGCGTCTATCAAACGTAGAGCCTCCCGGCTCACAGTCATGGCTTGTCAGGTTTGATGGGGAGCTGGTTAAACACAATGTCAGAGCAGGTTACCTGGGGCGGCGTGCAGAAGGCTGCTCACCAGCTGGCTGGCAGCCCTGTGGTATCTATCAAATCCAGCAAAATAACGGAAAGTAATTCATGACGTAGAGTCCCAGTGACTGAGACATAGGTTCTGCTTTGCCATGTTAATGCTTCCTAACTGTGAATGAGCCACCTTTCCCAAGCACTGACAGCTCTTCACAACCTCTTGTTCCTTGTTATGACAAACCAACCACACACATACAGAGCTGAAAGTCCCCCCTAGTTCCCAGCAGCATGATTGAGGGACCACAGCAGCTTACCAGCCTCGCCAGCCCTCATCATCACATGGCCTCCTGTTACCTGAGCCATGGCATCTCCAATGGTGGCCCATGACTCCCCATCAGCAAGACTTGGGGAGAACAGTGCCAAGGGTGGATTCAGGTTCTCTGCCCAATCCCTCTGCAATTAGAGAGGCATCAGGACACCTTCCTCATCACTTGCTGCCTCACTGCTGTCCCTCAACACTCAGCCTCCAGCTGAAACTGTGCTTAGCAGAACTTGAATGGAGTAATTCAGAGTTATAAATCAACAGAGTAATGCAGGGCCCTTCCTTTCAAATTTGCATCAAGCCAAACAAACCATGTCAACTTCAGGCCAACTCTGCTGCTGTGTCCTCAGCCTGGATTTAGGCAGGCTGCTGAGACAAAGACCCACGTCACTCACCAAACAGCCCCCGCGCAATCCAGATTCACAGCCTGCTGAAGACACACAGGCTTTGGCCGTGCTGAAATCACACTGAGATTCAACAGGAAAAATAGTGGATGAAACCCTCCCCCAAGGCTGTGTGCAACCAAGAGAACAGCACTGGAACCTTCTCTGCAGAGCTCTTTTCCAGGACAGGGCAGCAAAGACCAAACAGCCCTGGGCTCTGGTAATTTTCACCCGGCTTGAGCAGAGGTCGCGCAGGCCAGGGTTCAGAGAACATCCAGGCCCAGAACGTTCATCTGTCCCACAGCACACTGACTCTCGTCACAGCAGGGAAAACAGAGCTAGAAAACCCACTCTGTGTGTTTCCGGGGCCTTTGACCTGCCATGGTTCAGATGAGACAGCACAGCAAAGTTATGTGACGAGATAAGGCATCTAGGTAGATCATGACCGATGTGCTGCAAAAGCCTTCTGTTCGTGAGCTTCTGCATGTAGCTCGGCCAGCGGCTGACCCGGCAGGCAGATGGGAAGCACTCAGAGGTGCCCAGCGTAGACTTTAACCTTGCTTTTAGGACACTGAGGTAGACAATTCAGGACACCCCACAGCCGGTGCGGGGTTTTACCCCTCACTTCAGCCCAAGTGCCTCATCTTGTTGGAAATGTCACGGCTCAGTGCAGTGTAAATTGGATCTTTTACTAGGTCAGGCCTGGGAACAGGCATTGATTTAAGCAGCTTATTGCAAGAGCTGATGAAACGCTGCTCCCGAAGGGCAGATCTCTGTCATCAGCCAGGGGATGGATCCCCCTCCTGGTGGCACACCCCCAGACGCAGCCATGCTGGGAGCCTGGTAGAGCAGGAAAGACTGGGCTGCCTCAGCTCTTTGGTGGCATTTCCAGGGAACACCAAGTGTTGTTTGCTCCCTGATCTTCCTACGGAATAGAAAGAACTGCTGCTCTGGGTTATTTCAGACACATAACACGAGTGACTCACTTGAGTTGTGTATTGACCTCAGGCACAGTAAAGATATTTTACAGTGCTTTTAAAAGCAATTAATGCAGATTTCTCTACTTCTGAGGATGCCTAGAGTCCACTTAGGGATTTTCATGAGACGTTAAACAATGCATATCTGGCCAAGCCCCATGTCACCTATTTTTATTCAACATATCCCGAATCATCGGTCACACCATCTTCCAGGCTGTATTCTCTATGCTAAAGCAGCTTCTGCATTCATTTTAGCAGTCTTGATTTGCCTAGATGTAACAGCTCTATAGTAACCATATTAATTATGATCAGTGGCAGAACCATACTAAACCCAATGTTCAGATGTGGAAGTAGATCTTGTGACCAGGATTGGCTAAATTAGCTTGGGAGTTAAACCCTGAGCTGAAACTGGATCTAAATTTCAACAGTCTTAAATTGCTTCGTTATGGGCATAGACTCAGCAGGTCTGGTTTTGGCTCTCTTTAACTTAATTATCCATGATCTGGGTGAGGGGATTGAGTGCACCCTCAGTAAGTTAGCAGATGACACCAAGTTGGGTGAGGGTGTCGACTTGCTGGAGGGTAGAAAGGCCTTACAGAGGTCCAGTGGTATGAGGTTCAACACCGTACTTAGAGATACAGATCAGTGAGGGTTTTTGTTAAGTTAAAGAGAGCCAGCCTGGATACCAGGCCTGGGGGACCACTCATGACCTGGTGGATTTAGGCTGATTAGCCTCCATTCACTACCACACTCTGGGCCCAGCCCTCCAGTTTTTAATCCAGTGGACAGTACTCCCATCCAAGCCTGGGCAGCCAGTTTCTCCAGGAGAATACTGTGGGAAACTACCAAAGGCCTTTCTAAAGTCCAGGTAAACAACATTCACAGCCTCTCCCTCATCCACCAAGCAGGTCACCTTGTCATAGAAGGAGATCAGGTATGTTAAGCAGGACCTGTCCCTCCAGAACCCGTGCTGGATGGGCCTGATCATCTGGGTGCCCTTCTCATGCTGCATAATGGCATTCAGGAGGATCTGTTCCATGACCTTCCCAGGCACTGAGGTCAGACTGACAGGCCTGCAGGTCCTGGGACCATCCTGCCAGTCCTTCTTCTGGATGGGTGTCACATTCACTAGACACCAGTCAGCTGGGACTTCCCCAGCTCATGGGGACTGCTGGTAAATGATGGAAAGTGGCTGAGCGAGCACTTATGCCAGCTCCCTCTGTACCCTCGGGTGGATCCCATCCAGCCCCAGAGACTTGTGTATGTCCAGGTGTTGGAGCAGGTCCCTAACTGTCTCCCTTTACATTACAGGGGCTCCATTCTGCTCCCCGGCCCTATCTGCTGCCTCAAGGGTCAGGGTGCTCAGGGACCAACTGACTCTACTACTGAAAACAGAAGCAAAGAAAGCTGTAAACACCTCAACTTTCTTCTCATCCTTTGTCACTATGTTACCACCTTCATCTGTCAAAGGATGGAGATTCTCCTTAGCCCTCCTTTCGTTACGAATATATTTATAGAAGCTCCTCTTATCGTTCTTAACATCCAAAGTTGTGTTAAGTTCCAGTTCAGCTTTGGGGAAGGAGTTACAATTACATAGCTTACGATCAATCTTAAGATTTTCTTTTGGACAGACCAGTCCATTTTAAGCGTAGTATCTATTAATGTGTGAACCCGAGAAGGAAGGAAGGAAGGAAGGAAAGGAAAACTGGTTTCTTTCAACTGAAAACACCAAGAGGGGCATCTTTAAAGCAAGCTAACATATGCTCTACTGCCTTTGTTCAGGTTTGGCGTGGGTTTTTTAAAGCATACTGGTATTTTAATGGCATATCTGCAACCATTTCCATTTTTCCTTTGGTAAATGCACTGAGGAAAGGTGGAGCCTCCACAACTGAAATGCATTCAGGGAGTTCTTTACCAGCACGCCTTTCCACTTCCATACAATCAGGGAGGAAAAATGTTAATCCTGAAAGTGGTAATAAAGACTAGGAATTTAATAGCGTTCTGATACACAACTGAAATGTGTGTTTGTTATTATTATAATCAGTGCATTACAGGAATAAATACAGAAAATACAACTGTGATTGCACAGATGTAAGTATTAATTACAAGAGGTGGTAACTCATGGTGCTCTCTAGATTTTATGTAAAAATCCTCTGAATTGAGTCCCCTTAGATTCCAATGGGCTTTGGCTGAGTTCCCTAATGATATTAAAATCCATCTGTTATTAAACATCATGTTTAATACAATAGTATGCAAATGCTGTAATTTGTCAATATCATTATGCAAAGGTTCGGGTCCAGTCGTGCTCCCCTTGAAGTCTGCAACACCATTTCTGTGGACATCAATAAAGAATACATCTGGGATATCCATTTTTAATTGCACTGTATACAAGTATTGATGAAAGGATACAATACAGTAATCACAAAATTAAAGAGGCTTCTATGAAACCTAAGAGGAACAGCAGCACAGAATCAAGGAAGGAAAAGCAATATTTCAGAAAAGAATAAATCAGACTTGGCAATTTTGGAAAACAGTACTGAAGAAAAAGACAAATTAATTGGCACAGTTTAACAACCTAATTTCTAAGTGCACTTTATAATAACTCTCCTTACAAGCTGCTGTTTTCCCAGAAGATGATGACAAAAAGCCTCATTAGAACATCACTGGTTTATAGTGACAGGTTTTATTGCGTTGCCAGCTGTGTATCTAAAAAAAAAAAAGATGCCCCCCCCACCTCCTATAAAGGTTTCTAAAAATCCTGTTTTCTTTTGTTATCATCAAAAAATAGCAACATAGCACTTCCATATGTTTGTGAATACCCATAATTCTATTTTTAAAAAAAATAGAAGTTAAAGAAAAGTGATTTCTGTCTTAGCTTCAAAAATAATGTAAAGAAACATTTAAGAACAAGGTATTTCACTGATCATAGAGATATGTACAATGTGATAGATTTGAGTCCAGTCCTGCAAACAGATGTTGATGAATGCAGGCTTGAGAACCTGTTGATTCTCAGTAAGTGTAATTAAGGACTGGCGGGATCAGGCTCTTAGCTTCACCCTTTATAAGCTCTTCCACAATCTGTCCTAGGCTAAAAAGTAAAGATACAGCGTATACTCTGTATACTGATTTATACAAAAGGTCTTTTACAGTTCTAACCCTGTTATTGCTAGGCTAAAAATGAACATTTGGAACAAATTACGTGAATCATAAAGGATAAAACTGAGATGCAGCTTCTGACGACTGAATTTCCACTTGAGCCATTTTAAATTGGGTACACTGGAGCCATTTGCGGAGCACAGATGAGCTATTGTTCATTTGTCCTGACCCCTGTAACATCCTTAGGCTGTGATGGTTGACATTGCTCTGGATGGCTTGGAGGCGTAGCTGGAGTCCAGCAGATAAATGCTGTTGAAATAATGCAAAACATTCAGTTTCTTTCCTTTAATACAGCACTGTGGAAGGTACTGGTTGCTGGCCAGGAAAAGTTCTGCCACTGCCCCAATGTCACATTTTTTCCTTCTGCATCCTGCACTCTAGCGTTGCCATGAAAGGCAAATGTGCTTACAGAAATAACTCCCTGTTGAGACCAACTCCAGCACTTTTATTCTCAGCACCAGCACTCTCTTGACTAGCAAACCACACCAGTACACCTTGCTCTCTCTTGCAAACAGGGCCAACTGGCACAGTTTTACCCAAGCAAGCAGGCCCAAAGTATCTGCTACAGAACCCAAGTCCATCTCCTGAGTCAGAGGCCCCATCCTGATTTGCCAGGGACCCTCAAGCCTAAGACAGCAAGAAAACCATAGCTGAGGGAACAACCAATCTCACTAAACAGGGAGGAAAGGCCCTGCCTCAGGACCTGGCTAGAGGAAAGTGCTTCAGAAGGGAAAGGAGAGCAGTACTGACCGCAGGACACGTAACAGCTGACGATGCCCTACGTATGCTCACACCAGAAACACACAGTGCTGAGCCATCCAGTCCACCTGGATATACAGACTACAACAATCTACATTCAGAGAGATGTGTGTGTAGACCACATCTAGTGATCTTATTTCCAGAATTCACAGAAATGTGTAACACTGAGAGTAAAAGGGTAAAGAACTAGGAACAACTTACCTTCAGATTTGATTGTATCATCGGCAACCACATTGGTATGAGCTGTAAGAAGAAAGGTATACTTTCTTACTATACAAGTGACTGTAAACATACTTCAGTTAATGTGAGACAGAGAAGGGTGTATCATCTAACACATTTAACTGTCCCAATGGAGAGAGCCTGAACCACAACTCTGAAAATGTAGTTATTTTTAAATGATGGATATGTTTTGGGGCAGGTAACTCTCAGAGGGAAAGAAGCCAGCTTCCCTTGTTTGTAGCTTGATGAATCACCAGTAGCAATTACTGATATCCTGCTTAAGTCAACGATGACAGTACAGAACAAAAACTTGTTAAAGGAAATCACTTCTAATTTTCCTTGGGAGGGTGTTCCTGTATGTGTAGGTGAGCAATACTGAAATAAATACAGTAAACATTCTGCACGGTGAGGTATACATCAAGAACTGAAAAGAACATGCAGCAGAATTTTCTAACAACATTTAAATATTTCTAAATATTTATACGGTAACCAGCATTTTATAAGCCACTAGTCACAACAGCACTTCACTGCAGAATGTGACCTGTGGGCATGGGAGCACAGGTGAAAACTCTAACTATCCAGATCAAGAAGGCGAGGAGTTCTGTGACTCTATCAGCCAGGACTGGTTTGATATGTATTTCAGTCTCCTGCTCACCACAGAACTTTAGTTTCTGAGTAAATATAACATGACAAGCTTATGAAAGACAGAGAGGCATTTCTAGCAAAAGTATTCATGTTCTCCAATATTAATTTAACCACTGAGGTTATTGTTCTAAAATGTTCCTCCAAATGGCATTAAAATGTGCAATTTGCCAATTATGCTACCGGGAGCTGCAAGTTAAACCTAATCACTATTGACAACATTAGATAAAGTGCTGTTTCCCTTGTGCAAGGAATGATAATTGTTTCAATTTCAGTGCTGTTTTGCGGGAGAATCATACGCAGTTCTGTCAGGACTGATTACTTCATCTACTACATGAAGAACCTTGTTCAAACCTCAGCATGTACAGAGAGATGCACGCCAAAACAGCAGGAATGCAGCCAAATGCAGCAGAAGTGTGAGTTCTGTACACCCTTCCATGGGCTCTCACGCTAATGAAGTGCTTAATAAGATCCAGAGGCCACAAGATCTGATGTATTTTTTGGAGAGGAGGGAACAGGGAAGCATACTGAGAAACCACACTCCCCATGCCCCACTGCCATCAACAAAACATCACTGGTAGTTTCATCCAGCATTAATGAAGTTCCAATAGAGCTAAGCCAGAGGTGATCAGACTGGTGTCACAAGTATGCCAAGCAAGGAGGGAAGACAGGCAGAAAACTCATGGTACCCCTCTGTATCTGAACCAATTCACTGGACACCTTTTACAGCTGAGAGAACCAAGCACTTCTGACATCTAGTTCATCTTGTCCCAAAGCAGGTATCCAAAATAGATCAAGATGAATCATGTCCAGTGGAGTTTATCTCCACTGACTTTAAAGGGCACTCACAGAAAGTAGCTCATACTGATATCTACTTTGTATAGGTCTAAGTTCAGATACAGATCATTGTCTTTCGGTGCCACTTCTGTCTTCCAGGGTGTGGACACATTTAGGGAAACACAACATTCTGCTGCAGGCACAAGCAAGCAAACCTTCCACTCCTACAGCTGCCAGTTAGATAAACGAGACAAGACATTTTTATGGAAGCACTTGAGTTTTATTACCTAATCCCCAGCCAGCCTTTTCTTCACAAAGGAAGAACAAGTAGAGCTAGTTAGAAAGAACAGCTGGAAGAACAGACTGCTGTCAGGCACTGTCAGTTTTTTGGAGTTTGTATTTTCAACACGATTATATTCATTCCAGTGAAAGCTTTGATGGAAACCGGGCTGGAGAACAGGTTGGTCACCGTGCTTTTCTGGCTCCCCAACTCTTCTGCCTGCCTAGATCTCCAGAAGTCTACCCAGCAGCTGCTGGAGCTGCCTAAAACCTCTGGGTCTCTGGAAAAGACGTTGCAGTTCGCTGAGCTGCCCCCTTCCCTACTGTAGGCCCCCAAATTCCTCAGACATACATCTGATGGTCAGAGAGAGAACCATGATCAACAAGGAGCTGGTCTCCATTATCAATGTCTGTCCTAAGATGGCTGGTTTCCCAGTTCCTTTGGCAAAGGAAAACAGGAGGAAAGTTGAACACTTTTGTTTCAGCCCTCCTGAATCAGAACACTTCCCCTCAGAGGAAAATATAGTGAATTAAAAATATATGAGGATAAGCGTGCATTGTAGGGAGGTTGGTGCTGGTCTCTTCTCACGGGCAATGAGCGACAGAACAAGAGGGAATGGCTGCAAGCTGCAGCAGGGTAGGGTTAAGCTGGACATTAGGAAAAAGTTTTTCACAGAGAGAGTGGTCAGTCAGTGGAATCAGCTGCCCAGGGAGGTGGTGGAGTCACCATCCCTGACTGTGTTAAAGAGTAGATTGGATGTGGTGTTGAGAGATATGGTGTAGGGGAGAACTTGTAGAGTGGGACTGATGGTTGGACTTGATGATCCCAAGGGTCTCTTCCAACCTAAATGATTCTATGTAAATGTGTGTGGGTATATGTATCTCACTCCAACTTAGAAAGACAGATAAATACATAACAGTTGAAACATTCTCATAGGAAAGAAACTTTTGTTTTCTTAACAATAGATATAATTGTTAAAGATAATCTAACATCAGATCCAAAAAATATCCTCTGAGAATACAGGGAATGGTTCAAAGACTAAAGGAAGCAATCAAGACATGTCTCAATGCATCAGTGAGTGTTTAATTTGATAGCAAAGGCCAACACAGTACCAGGAGGAGGAAACATCACAGCACCAACACAAGGAGAAGATGAAGGAGTGTTAACCTCAGGCAGAAAGACACCTCTTCTTTCAGTGGGGGAAACCTGAACTTTTTACGCCTTTCTCTCTTGTTTTAGGACATATTTTCCCCTCACTTGTCATACAGAAAATGGTCCCTTAATATTGTGACCTGTCATCATGGAACATGCACCACCTTCTCACTGTGGTGCGTTAAAAATACGTGTGTGAATCACGCAATGACTTCATTAACAAATGCAGGTTTTGAGCACCGGATGCCCTCGGTGGAACAAAAGATACGGCAACAAATATAATTATATGAATGATAAACCGTCAGGATTTATCAGTGCTACTCTGTTCCGCTCCAAGAGGAAGTCATTGGGAACTATTAGTTTTACTGAATGAATCTCTCTGGAAGAGTGTTAAGAATGTTCTGTTTAAAAAGCTGCTCTCACTACACTGTCTTTTCCTTCAGTAAAAACTTTGAAAGGTTTATATCTAAAATAAAGGAAAAAAAAGGGGGGGGCTTGAAAGTACAAGATAAAATTGTTTCTCTATCAAAGGTAGGGCAATAAAAAAATATCTAGAATAAAACAAGCTACCAAAAAGCTGCCCAGTCAACTAATATCCTAAGAATTGTCATTCTTGCAGACTTCTGAAGTACAAATAACATAGTTGAGATCTTCTTTGCAGCCACTGAAGAAGAGACAGCCTCAAAGCTGACCTTTTTTTAGTTTAGAGAGATGTCACTCACTGGCTCCTGCATGAAAAAACTTTACATTTCTGTCTCTTCAAAGGACTTCAAACATACAGAAAGCCTTTCCCCAAATCATGACACTTACTTTTCATATCTACAAGAAATATTTTTACAATTAGTTTTGAAAACTATTAGTAACCTGGGGCTATGAAACCTACGAGACTATTACGTCTGTATATTGTCCCTGCAGGATTTCACTTTAGGGGAGAGTTAGTCACCCAGGCCTTAAAGGCCTCTCTTTTCACACCTTTAAAGCCATTTTTCATCCTTGTCAAATCCTAGACACCCTGGACTGGCTGAAAGAGAAGACCATGTGTCTTCCAGGGACAGACATAATCGCTTTAACATCCCACAGTGGCAGAGTTTCTGTAGCAAATCAAGTCATTACTGACTATAAATCTATATTTTCACAATGACTGTGAATATTTTCATAACAGTTGATACCCAGACCTTCAATTTTAGCTACTTTATTTTCAGTTCCTGCTTGATCATAAAAGATGAGTAAAATAACAGTCAGAAGTTTCCTTTATGGCAACAGAAGAACTACATAACCTATTTCAGTTAGATTCAGAGTATATTTAACTACTTCATTTGTTGATATTTTATGTGAAAATAGCCTTCAGAATAATGCAATGGGGAAATATGTAAAAAAAATAAAAATAAAAATAGTAAAATTGATTTCTGCATGTGAGACTACCCCAGTCCTTTGGGAATCTGTTCTGAAAACACTGTGGTGACCCACAGGAGACTGACCACTGAGCTCCAAAGAAAGAATTTTACATGAATGGAGCATGCAGGATTCCATCCTCTAACCAAAGAATACCATGTTCTGTCATCCTAGGGGAAGAAGATTCACTGTCAAATAACAGTTGACTAAGTCAGACACTTGGGCATATAATAACAAGACAACCACCGTGGCACAAAGTTTTTGTTATCAACCTAAAAGAATGTGAGGATCAGAAGTGAGGTGATCTGCAAAGATCCTACAATGATTAAAAAGTTACAGAATTGCTGAAAATCAAGAGAGTACCTAGAGGTTCTCCAAGTCAGTGACACCAGCTGAGTCTATTAGACGAGTAAGACCACTGAAACAACAGAAGGAGGAAGGAGATCAGAAGTTCTTCTAAAGAAATCAGAACTTGGATTTGAGATTATGGTCTGGTCTTACATCTTACCAGAGATTTATTTATATATTTATGCTCTCATAGTTTTATTTCTCATTAGCATTCAATTTCAGCTTCTTCAACATTCTTTTTTTGAGTTGCAGGGGAAGCAGAGGACAGTATGTCTCGAAATCATAATAGACAGGTAACATTATTAAATATTCATGGTGTGATATGCCTACCTTTACAAAGATTGTAGAGTTGCATTCTTGTAAAGCCTCCATTAAACTAATCACATGCAGGCACACCATTTCCACCATCTTGGGAAAAAAAGCAAGCATAAAAACCAAATTAGTGTCCAGCATAGCAGCGTTGTACACTAAGCCAACAGTCTCCAAAAAGAGCCTTCCTCTATTTCTTTGGCAGTTATACTGCATCACTAGATGTGCATTTATTAACCACTGACATATAAGATTAAATATTACATGGGCACACAAGGGACATTTCTCTATATTTAGTTTTCCCCTGATGCAGCAACACCTATCTGTTAAATATTCCCAAGTGCTTGATGTATTTTAATTTGTATCACACATCAAAACGAGTTGTCTTCAGTTTTGTTCTTTTCAGACATCATAAATCCTTTTACATGCCTTTGTCGTGTAGTTCTCATCAATCAATGTGTCAGAAATTTATATCTTTATTTACTGAATCTTTGAAAATTACCATACCCACAAAAAACACCTTTTTTTTCCTCCCATCAAAAGACAATTTATTGTTCTGAACTGGCAGCTAGTCCATAATTCTTCCGTTTGGTACCATGAATTATGGCAGATGCAAATATCTTTTATTTGGTAGTAGACAGCATTTTATGTTTTATATTGTGTAAATTCATAGGTACAAGACAAATGCCCTGAGCCAGCAGTGAGTATTTACAGTGCCTGTCTGAACTATGTGTAAATTCCCCTCAATAATAATAAACTCAGCTTTTATGTACTGTTTTTCATCTTCAAAGCGCTTTACAAACACTAATTAACCTCACAACAGCCCTGTGAGATGGGCAAGTATTATCTGCATTTCACAGAGCAATAGCTGAGGCAGAGAGCTTAATAACTTGCAATAAAGCCCCATAATGATATACTTTCAGAATAAGGATTGGAACTTGGGACTTCCAGGTCATATCCTTCTCCTAAGGCTTGACAAGAAGACTTTGTGTCTGGCTAAATAACTGGCTAGTTAGAAGTTACGCACATTTCCTGTTCATTCAAATGTTGTTTCATGAACTCTGGCTTGTCAAGCACAGAGACCTTACTAGATGTCAGAGACTAAAATACAATTTAAAGACAGCTTTAGGTGGTCCGGATTTGATATGGACAAGACACAAGGTAAAAGTAACTGGTTCAAAGACATTCAAGTACAGCCCAGGTAATTACAATTGAAAGGCCAAAGGTCCATACCTGCCTGGGGTGGAAGATGTTTCACAAGGGAAAAGGGTAATTACAGAAAATAACTTCCAGAGAGATAGCAGGTCCCCATTTAAAAAAGAAAATTAACAAAACCAACCAACAAATGAAAATCCCAAACCTTAAGAACACCTGACTTGGAGGACACGCATAAAGAATCTCACTCAAAGCTAGAACCAGGTTCTCCAGAACCAGAGCTACTAGCTACCTTCTCAGTTAAAGTTAAGAAGTTTTGACAAGTTATGACAGACTTGTCATGACTTTCTTGGAAGCGGGAAACACAATACATCTTGCCCGTCAGAAACAAGTGCTCAAACCTAAGCCTGCAAGCACAGAGAATCATTAGTCAATGGGAAGCAAAGCCCCTTTGAGAAGGCTGCTGGAACCCCTCTGCGTTCTTCTTGTACAAAGCTGCTCCAACAGCAATGGGCAGCTGAGATAAATAAATGCTTAAAAGTTATTTCCAAAAAATGGTTTGGACGCTTTCTGGACAGAGTGAACATCTCCCTTTCAAACTTTATCTCTAGAGGTACATCCTTCAAGTCATTCATTACTCAAAGATGTTTTCAGAAGTATTTAGGCAGCTTATTTTTTGATGAGTAACCAATGTGTTACAAGAGTCAAGTGTCAGCATTCACATATGTTTTTCACCATCACTATCAATATCACATTATTATCAAATTCAAATGGATATTGACAGAATTATCCTAAAATACTTAGCTGCTCCTGTAAGGCAGAGTCAGGCAAAACCACAGGACCACTGTGAAGAACATGGAGATACCTAAAATGAGACCTGATGCAGGGACCCCTGTGTAAGGGCTAATAGAGGATGGTTCAGGTGAGACATGATGGGAACTTACTAGTTAAACCAAACCCAGGATATGTGCCAAGAGAAAACAGGGCACTCAGCGCTGTTGCTACTCAACTATCCAGACAACCTTGAGAATCTGACCTTCAAGGTAGAAAACAACAAAAAACAGGGTGCAATAGGGCGGGAAGCTGCTGTTAGCAAAGGCAGATCATGAGCCCGGTGAGGTTCGCTGCACACACTGGCCATGGGTGCAGCAACCCTAGCTGGTACTTTTCCACTCAATCCAGTGCAGAATATAAGGGGGGCTGTCTCGGGACAGAGGGAGAGAGACACGTCTGCACTTTGAAGATAAAGGGGATGCCCTGAAGACACTGGGTCTACTTCCCCCCACCATACTGATGTGGCCCCTCATTAATCTGCTGCGCAGCAGTGCTGCTGCACATTTCTGGGTTGGAAAGACTCTCCTACGTAATATTTGGGATGTTTGGCAACTGCTTGTAAGTCTTGACAATAAAATAAGTTAACTGTCTTTCTTTATGTGGGCTCATGTTTGCATGTTGGAATCTCTCTACAAGAACCCCTTACAAGCCCTTAATCCAACAAGCAGCAACTCTAGCTCTTGATTCTGTTTCAGGCAGATCCTGGCTAGATCTTGTTTCATGCCCACTGCAAGTTTAAACCAATACTAATTAGCCTTCCCTTTAATTTCTCAAAAGCATCAGTTGCTTTATGACATTATTCATAAGTCTGATGTATTTCACTGAAACAAATCAAGGCTTCCGAGTTTAATCTGTACTAAATCCGCACACAGCACCTGACTCACCACTTTGTTATGTGCCATTAGCTGGAGGATGCTAGGTGTCACTCGGCTCCAGAACTCCAGGGCTGTAAGGATGGCTGTAAAGCTAAATTCATTCTGATTCTGGACTGTCGGAGCTACTGCTGTTTGTTCGCAGTACACTGTCCAAAGCTGAGCAAATATAAACGCATGGAAGAGGGAACACATGTGCAGAACAGATGTCTGTAAAAACAGGTAACAGAGGACAATGTTTATTCGGATACAGCACAGGGCTTTTCATCAAAGGCCCATTAAAGAGAAGGTTCGTTTTGCAGAACAGCTACTCAGGACTAGTTCTGAGGCTTTTTGACAGAAAACTCCGCCGCAGCCTGTGGAAGGCCTGGAGGCTCTGGCATGTATGGCTCCATTTCAAAAATGCCGTCATTCAGATCCTGATCACCTGAAAGGACAGCTATTGTACAAAATACATCATCTTACATCTGTCATTCATTTCTACCTTGCTGGGACAGAACTGCTCACAGTCAAGGAAAGTAAGTTTTGAAAAGCTATCAGCGAATGAATTTTGCATTCTCAAGCAGAGCTCTTTGCTCATATGTGGTACATATCACAGTGCCTGAGCCTCCAGGAGCCCTGGACATGAACCACTTCATCACAAGAAAGATGCTTTTGTACAGAGATGTTTTCTTGGTTTGCAAGTGCAACAGTGATTCATGTCCAGTGGTAGTATCACTGCAGCAAATATTGCAATGGTTGCTTGGAAACGGGGAAGACCTAGTTGAAAGAGGAAAAATAAAACAGCCAAAGAAATGAATGGGAAGCAGCAGACCAGTGTCTTGGCTGTGTAAGGGGAAAGGGGGGTTTTACATACAAGATAAATATGCAATCGCTCTGCTTCTGCTGCTAATAAAAACCTGGTTGGTGTCAAAGAGTGCTAAACTACTGCTGCCACAAATGGCTTATGATTTGCAGTAACTCTTCTTGTCCAGAGCACCTTGAAAATAAAGTTGTGATTGAACCATCACTGTTAGTAATTAACTTTTGATCACAAAATCATTTAGAGGTTATCTAATTCTACTATACTAGAACAGTACCACTAAAAAAAATAATCTTCTGAAAAAATTGCTACAGAGATGGCCATTGCTAAAGCTTCAGTTTGGCATTCAGTTTCTCTTCCCTCACTCCTGTGCTGAGAGATTTTGAAACAGCCGAATCTCAAACTTAATCGTAGTGATTTCATCACCAATTTTCTATGCCTGAAGGGGCAACTATGCAAGAAAAACTTGAGATTTCTTACCCTAGATCCCAGGTTTTAATAAGGTTTTAGCCCTCCTTTTTTCTTACCAAGAAGTAAGTTAGGGTTTGCAATAATAAGGCCAATATGCAATACGTCTCCAATTCCAACACAGAACCCCTTACCTTCGATTGCTCTGGAAACCCAATCAGAATAACAATCAGGTGGTCGGCAATTTGTGAACCCGCATCCAGTGGAATAGGCATGCAGGACGATGGAGAATTTGGACAGACAACATTGTGTGTCAGAGAGCCCAGAAGCAGCCAGGACAGCAAACGAATGTGAGAGACACATTCTATGAACTCTTTGGGCCTGTTAAGAAAGAACAGCTTTTACAATGATGCTCTTACAATGCTTTTACAATGATACTCTTCTAACTTTAACCAGATGAAGTTAGTATTTTTACCATCATATCAATAGGCTCACACTTAACAGTTCTTCCTTATTTGTACTCCATAATTTCAAAGGCTGTTTCCCATTGTATTCTCTATAATTCCCAACATATTTTCTATAATTCTAGGACTGAACGAGTACCTGTGGGCTTTTCACTTTCTGTATATAGATCAAGAATGGAGTTAATTTCCAGGATAAGTGAAGTCAAGCCAATGGAGTTACCTCCACTGTAAAGTACTGTACCTCCACAAAGTCCCTTTGCCATGCACTTTAAATACTGCCTTGATGAATTCCTCAGTTAAGGATCAGGGAGCTGCTGACCAGCTGTTCCAATATCCTACAGCCACCATTACTTTCTGTGGGTCTTATTTAGGGAATCTGGCAATAAACACTGAATTTTGTAAGGATTTCTAACTCGTTTCAGTATTCTTGTTTGTGGAAAAGCATGCTCACCCTTGTTGCATTGCAGAAGGAGGATGGTAAAGCCAAGGCAAATATCGGATCACAGCTTTGTTGTCTCTGTGGTTTCCCCGTGTGATTTCCATAGCAGCAATCTGAGCTAAACCAACTTTCAGATGTCCACCAAACGTGTCTTCATGCAGTGGCTGAGAACAAGTCTTCATGTGACTCTGAAAGGCAAAGATTTGATTTCCTACCCAAGAAGAGTATTTCATTTGAACTAAGGTCTTCCAAGCAGCAGCACATTCTATTTCATTTCCCTTCAGTTCCTTCCTCAGGGTCTCTAACTGCATACACAAAACTATAGAACAAAACTCAGGAATAGATTTTTAAAACTTCTCTGGTCCCTATATTATTAACAGCTTTATGATGCCGATCTTTCCATGGAGGGCAACATTTTCAAGAGCCCCCATAAAATACGAATTGTGACAAATGTATAAGCACCTCAGCTGATGAATACAAACTAATGGTTGTGCATCCAGACAGCTTAAGTGAAGATGAAAGAACCTAACCATTTAACAAGAGAGCATCTGGGCAGGAAATGCCTTCCCTGTGCAATAAGCCATTTCCATGTACAGAAATAAGCTGTCGCTCATTCACCAGCAATATGACTGTGTTGCACTATTCAGCTGCTACAAACGCCATTAAGCCCTGGAAATAAAAGGGCTAAATGTTCTACCAAGAAATCATGCAAATATTTATGCCTGGAAATGTAATTTGCCATCCTGCTTTGTCAGCTCTAAGGAATGTTTCACTAGTGCTTCTTGAGACACTCCTGTATTTCTAATTAAGCTAACTCTGCATTACCTTCTGTTACCAGACGAAGAGAACATATGCTGAGGGCATTTGCTTGCTTAAAGGAGAGCCATATGCTTTGCACAAGGAAATCCATGTCATCAGCTACTAAATTATTGTAACAGGATAAAAATCAGAGCCCCGTTAATATTTTATAACAGATAAGTATCTCACCCCAGCAACTTACTCTCAAATATCACTTACCCAAAGTCACTTTCAAGAGAAAAATAAATAAAAAAGTAATTACCTGCACAAATATCTAATGATTTTGTTATAGAGCCAGGTAAAAAGGATAGACAGGTACACAGGCAGATACTACTTCAAAAACAGTAGAATTTTCTAAATAAAACTTTGCTGAGCTTTCCCAATTAAAATGTTGATCCAAAGGGGAAAAAAATAATCTGACAGAAACAATAAACTGGAATGTGATTAACTGGAGAATTGACATTTATACTTTTTTATAACCATGGAATGGTTTGGGTTGGAAGGGACCTTAAAGATCTTCTTGTTCCAATGCCCCTGCCAAGGCCAGGGACACCTCCCACTAGAGCAGGTTGCTCAAAGCCCCATAAACCAGTAGTTGCTAATACATGGGACAAACTAATTAACCACTTTCAAAGAAACTATTCTCAGACAGACAAAATAAGATATTGCAAATGAATATACGATTTTAACTATTTGTGTTCACTGAATTTCTACAGAGAGTAGGTGTTTCAAAATTTGAAAGCCAACATTAAACTTCCGCTGTTGGGACTGTTACAGGCCATACAAATCATACAGTGTTCTTTGAGTTAGTTCCATAGTCCAGGTGCTGTTGATAATACATACTTATAGTAAGAAATTGTGCAACTGGATAATCTTAGGAATTTCCTAGGAACACCTCTGTAAATAAAACCCGAGCAGTATGAGTAAACACATGAAATAAGCTTACAAGAATTTGAATCTAGACATTGTGAATTTGATTAAAGTTTTGACTATTTGTATATTTAGAATTTTTTTCCTGACTATTGGAAACCACAGAATAAGTTTATCTGGTCTAGTTAAATAAGAACTGCCTTCTCATTTTCTGAAGACAGCTACAGCTTATTCTTTACAATACAGAAAATGGTGGTCATATTTGACTCTCCTCTTAAATCAATCTTGTTTACAGATTCCTGCAATACATGGCTAAACCAAAACAACATGAAATTTTAGACCATTTGGTTTTGATTTAGTTTTAAATGACCAGAGTGCATACTTGGGAGGCTTATTGTCTAATTTCAAATTATAAAAGTGAAGAACTGGGTTAAGTTTTAGTTCATGTCCTACCTATATCTGTGCATAAAAATTGTAAAAAGAAACGGTCCTATTGAGCACAAGAAATTATCATCCTGGACTTAAGAACATTTCTAAAAATCAGACCACAGTTCAAGGGAGAAGGGGCAGAGAGCTTTCTGATGAAAAATTNATGGGGTGGGGTGAACAGAGGGCACATGAGCAATTGAGCATTCAAGAAACTAGTAGGGTAAAAGTTCTCATCCCATTACATCATAAATAAACTCCAGTATTGGAATCCACTACAAGCTATCATTTACTCCATGTTGTCTGCCACAGAATGCTTGCTTGAACTTGTGGCATAGAACATCCCAGTGCATTTCCAGTAAATTTCAGCAGAGGACTGGTGCAGTAGTAAAGTGGCCCTTTCAGGCTAACACCATATCAAGTTATCAGGAGGAGAGACCAGCAAAACCCTTCACTAGCAGATGCACTCTGTNNNCTAGCAGATGCACTCTGTGTTACAGAGGCAGAGTGGCTCTTGAGGTTAGAAACAAATGCAAGACCTTGGTCAAAGAACTTCCCTGGAAGACCACGTGTGCCAAAGCCCAGGCATGTAAGCACTGATAATGATTCTCGCTAGCCAGAACAGGCCAGGCTGGTTTTCTGTATCTGTCAGTTGAGCTTCAGATCACACAAAAGCAGCTTGGCAGCTACTTGACTATGCCCAGTGACAAAATAACCTCTTTCAGCTGATGAGCTTCCTCTTGGATCGAGTTACTGGTATAGGACTAAGACTCCACTGCTGCCAGATTTCAGAATTGGCTGCATCTTTGACAGCACAGACTCCCCTCTATATCTGCAGCAGTCCCTCTGCTGCACTCCCACACCATTCATCTTGCCAGCTTTGCAGAAGAGGAATCAAGGTCCTGATAGGACCTCTGCCTCCACTCTAAATGCTGAGGGAAATCCAGCCTTGTGCATGGCATGGTACGTAGCTCAAAAGACTATGTACAACTTTGGCATCGAGATGGTTCCAATTCCCTCTACAAAAAGGAGGACTTTAACCACCAAAGTTTCACCCCAACTCAGGGCTCACCAAGTACTCAGCTTCAGATGGCAAAATAAAACTATCTAATGGGACAGTGCTATGCGAAATAGAATAAATATTGCCCTCTCCACAGCATTAGGACTATTAGTGATGTGTTAGCTGAAATGTTACATTCATTCTTTACTTAAGCTATTAACAATGGATGCTGTTTTGCCAGTTACTGAAACAGCCACACTTCTATTATTTCCTATTAGACAGTAGCAACGTTCCTTAGCCTATTTCTTTTCTGCAACATCATAAAGAATTTTCATTTTGTAGGTAATTTAATAGACTCTGGCTTCCTCCATGAAACAGAAAACAGTTTGACCAGCTAGTTATTACCAGGATGTTTTAATGAAATTTATTCCTGAATAAAACATTTTATATTGACAGAAGTATTTTTCCTGCCACTCCTCTTACAATTTGGCATCAAACTAAGGTACAGAAACCAAAAAGCAGTTTGGACTACAGAGGTAAGAATTACTCAGTTTCTCCCAACTCA
>VZTM01032529.1:292101-318851 GCA_013400555.1 Jacana jacana
ATTTCTTCCAAAATGATCTCTTTCCTATCATACCTTGTAACATTTGTGTTAGACTATTTAAGCTAAGTAGAAATTGAAATATTCTGTTGGGAGGAAAGGTATTATTAAAGACTTGCAGTAAAATAAAAGATAAAAATCACACACTCAGTTATTATTTATGAAAAATATCAACTCCTGTCTTTAACCAGATAATCCTTTGTGAGAATGGAGGCAATGGCTTGCAGCTTTCCTCTCTGATACCATTTTTAGAGGCATTCAGCTGCGCTGTTACCCACATGTTGTCTTGACCTAAAGTCAGTTACGTGATTAAGATCATCAGTGAAACTAAGGGAAGTAACAGCAAGTCCAGATTTTTTCCAATATCAAAAAAGGAGACATCTCAACCTCTGCCTGCAATACATGTTGCCAACCAGAAGAGAAAAAAAGTGGGAAGAGTGTTAAAATGAAGCAAAACAAGCTGAATAAGATATATTTTTTAAAAACCAAAATTAAGAGATGGGAGTTTGATTCAGTACTTACTCCAGGCATAGAGGCAATCATCTGTTTATGCAAGATTGTTGACTCAGCTAGCTTTGTTCCAGCATCTGCACAAACAAACTGAGAAGAAATTAAAGACAAGTTATTTTTAAATTATTTTTGGAGGAACCTGAAGACACTTATAAGTTATTCATGACTTTATTAAAATCAGTTCAGAGCTCTTCTTGCTTTTACTCATGGTAATTTCCCTTTAGAGCTCTCTTTATAAACAACCTAGTTAACTCACCATTATAAATGAGCTAATTTCAATGAAAAAAAAATACCAGAATTTAATGTGCTTAATTAACACATAGATACTGTGCAGGAGCAATTTGAAGAATATTATATAATAAATCATACTTTATGAACAAAAATATGTATCTTTGCTAATCCTTGCATCTATCAAATGTTCCTCTTTAATTATAAAGTAAATCATGACAGAGGATGATAAGGCTTTTCACTGTGAGATAGCACCACTATCACTGAACTTCTACAGTGATGAATTATATGAACAATTTTGAAGTCGAGAACATACTGGTATGGTGTGGTATAACTGCTGCATAATACAGGCCAGAATACTACAAAAATACCAGCTCTTTCTGAGAGAAGATCACTGTCATTCTACCACAGCAGAATATCTCTAACTGCTTTCTTATACTTTTATTTTCTTTGCCTTTTTTTTGTCTCCTTTTTACGTCCAAATTCCTTGACACAAAATCTCTGATTTCTACATCATTCATACATTAGACCATAGTTAGAATTTATTTTACACCAGACAGGAATATAACTCATATTTCAGTTGAGAGATGGACTGGTGCTCTTCTGTACTGCAGCTCTAATAATTACATAGGAAACAAAAGAATCACAGAATGGCAGGGGTTGGAAGGGACTTTCAGAGATCACCTAATCCAATCCCCTGCCAAAGCAAGTTCACCTAGAACAGGCTGGACAGGCAAGTGTCCAGGAGGGTTTTGAGTATCTCCAGAGAAGAGGACTCCACCACCTCTCTGGGCTGCCTGCTCCAGTGCTCTGTCATCCTCAAAGTAAAGAAGCTTTTCCACGTGTCGAAATGGAACTTCCTGTATTCCAGTTTGTGTCCACTGCCCCCTTTTCTGTCACCATGCACCACTGAGCTTGACCCCATCCTCTTGACATCCTCTCTTTAGATACTTATAAGCGTTGATATGATCCCCTCTCAGGAAAAGAAGGCCTTAGGTTTACAGGCTGTATCAATCCAGTAAAGACAGTTGAGTCTTAGTTCAAACAGCAGCCATGACTCTCCACTTCTCTTTTAAAAGAAGGACCATTAATGGACTTGGGCAAATGGATGACAGATTTTCTCCTATCACACCCTTTCTGAGACAGGGTGTGTGACGCTGAGTCTGTTGGACAACAGATACATTGCTTTCCTGTGTGAAGGATTTCTCAGGGAACCATTTGTGTGTAGATTAGTCTTTCCTTGTAGCACAAGCATCAGCTGCAAAAAGGGACCATAATTCCCTGAAGAATCTGGCTGGGTATATTTAGCATTGAACAGTGAGTGCAGTGCACTGCTACAGACATTGTAGAGAACTCACCATATAGGTCAACAAAAAAAACCTTGCCAAAGACAAATGCATTTATTTCAGGTATTTTCTTTTAATAACAGTAACAAGAAAGAGCAGCCATAGTAACCTCTACTGGCCTCCTGTAAGTTTTCTACATCTTTTGCACAGAGGGGTTTGGGTTAAATAACATGTATTCATATGTGAAGAACAGCTGACAAACTCTAATTTTGATTCTAATGAACAATTAGGCCTCATTTAGCTTATTTTTATCATCATCAGATTTCCAGTTCCAAGGATCCTTCCTAAAGTTGTGATGCAGTCAAAAGAGAATGGGGAAATGAAACCCAAAATGAAAAATGTCTTACATTTCCAGTCCAGTTCACTGCCATTCACGTTGCTTCCCTCTACAAATACTGTAATATATTAAGACATAACTGGCAAGCAATTTAATGCCAGCCATATGTACAGAAAGAGCAATAAAAATAGCCCCACACTGCAAAAAGGTTAGCCAATCACTGCCATGCTTCTTAGTAGCATTGTCTGCTGAGATACAGCTGCAGAATAACATCTAAAGAGGAATGTCTGCTGACTGTAGGGATATATACCATAATCTATCTATATTATACCTCCATTCATTATCAGAGTTTTTAAAATATATATGCTCTTATAAACACATTACTTGCGATTACATGTAACTTTAAATCCTTCCATTTAGTAATTAGCAGTTCACAGAAACATAAACTGGAACCACCAGATATACACAGATTCACACTAGCTGAAGGTCCAGCTGAAAACAGGAATCACCTGCACACAGAACAGATCAGACATGCTGATGCTTAGAGCCTGACTGAACACGCAAATCCTAATGAGACACTAATATAATTTGAAGTCAATGGAAACCCTGAAGATGTGCACTGGTGAAATGTGAGCAGGAGAAAAGTACTTGGAAACAAAATGCTGGGTGAAGAAGCAGTTCCTATGGAAACCTGTGGAATGGCAGCATGTATATGATGGCTTTCGTTTTGCCAGGACAAACCAAGGCAACACTTTCTGCACCTTTATCATCCAGGACACCTATGCTACAACTGGGACAATCTGGTTAAAATTCTCCTCCTTTGTAAAGTGGGAAAAAGTTAACTCTCATCTTAACACTGATGGCACCATGTAATCTGGATGGATGTGGGTGTCACACTCCTAGGAATCGCTTTGTTAGTCAGCCCACGACTGATCTAACATTAAAATTAAGTGCTCCGAGCTCCTTTGTTATCTGGAACACTTTTACTGAATCTCTGCACCCTCTGTGCACTGTCTGTATGGAATTGTGTACACAGGCTAACATGTCCACGGGGACATCACTGCCCTGGAAATTAAAACCATTTCCATTTGGAGCTGTGTTAACCCTGCTATAGCTTTACGGATTCAAACCCATACAATTTGAATTAATATTGTAGTGGGTTTGTGTGGTAAAGAGGTGAACCAATCCTTTCATTCTATTAATGACACCAAAGATAATTAAAATAATCAAGTAGATATGTGATTTACTAGTAGGTTTCTTTAAGATGGGCTTAGTGGTTACTATGGCATTTAAATTCAAGAGGCTGTTGAATGATTCAGACCACATACCACCGAGGGCTGCCAATTTGCACAGTCAATGGGAGAAGTAGTCATCATGTCTCCAGTAGGCATCGATGGCAGATGGTCTGAATACAACCCCTATTCTTTACCATTGACTGCATAAAAACAGAAGCTGGCTGCTTTGGATAGCAGGAAATATGAATCACTTCATCAGCCTTTGAAAGAGAGACATCATAAAAGACACTTATATCCACATTAAGTGTTGTTGTGCAAGGTATGAATACATCCTGAAGTGAATACAACATATGGGAACAGTGCTAGAAGGAAAACCCAGGCAATCATCATTTTATCTTTATGAGATAAAGGTAATCTAAGAGAGAGTTTTGCTTACTGTGTCTATCAGGTGATCGACTCAATGTGAAGGACTGTCACAGTCCTGGTTTGAGTAACACAGGATTCATTTCTCTTTCAGTAATTTTACTTTGCAGTAAGGTCTCTTCTAATGCTTGGGAAAACTGCACTTTTAGAAGACTCTAGTGGCTGAATTTGTGAAAATATGTATTCTCTAGCCAGCTATGGTAGGTGTGTTTCAAGGTCTCTATGTTTTCAAGCTCTCCAGGTGCAGGGATGAGGAGAAGCGAGTCCTGGGCAACTGACCCAGAGTGGCCAACAGCATTATTTCACTCCATGAACATCACATTGAATATAAATCAGAAAGTTTGCTGCAAAGTTCTCTCTCTTCCTTGATGGCTCCCTGAGAACTTCTTGCCCTAGGCCCCCAAGCCTTTCCCTTCTCCCTGAAGCTGCAGCACTCGTAGTGTCTGTCCCACATTTGCTGTCCCCTGCTGACTGAATGGGCTGAGTATAATCCTTGTGTATCATATATTGGTATCAGGATCAATATTGGTTCGTTAGTATTATTAGTGTTAATTATTTAGTATTGTTTTATCAAATCTGTTTATATTTCAAATGACAATAAATTGTTATGGGTTTTCTCAAACTATAAGAGTCACCCTTTGGGACAGCCCAAGGACTGAGCTTCACAAGAGAGCAATGCAGAAAAATTGCTGTATTCTGCAAGACAGGAAAAGTCAGTTCAAGTCAACAAACACAGATGCACATGGTATGAAGCCATGTCACTGCACCCGTAAGACACAAAAAGGCTGTTGATTGTTGAGTTACTTGATGGTGTTTGCTAGGACTGAAAAAAGAAGCCTAGGCTTTAAAAAAAAAAAAAAAAAAGAAAAAAAAAAGTGGCTAATTTCTGCTCTAAAACTAAAATGGATTTTAAAATGTAATCCTTTACCATTGCAAGAAAAAAAACCAAATGTTATTCTTTCCCACCCTAAATTCTTCCCCTAATGCTGATGACACAATAATTGTTTTCAGCGTTATCCTAACTGTTATATTTTTTCACTTGTCAGTGCTATTTCTCTGTAAACCACTTATTTGCTATGAGCAATATACCAGTACTCCAAAGGAAACGAGCCCACAGTAAGCTATACAAAGCTACATGAAGCTTCCCCTCCTGTAATGGGAGGGGAAAGAGGGAATGGAGCTGCAATGCTGGGAGCATTATGAATGATCTACATAAGGAACACCTTGCTTGAACCGGAACAGAGTGCTGTTATGTTGGTCCCCTATCATTTAAAGTTATTAAACACACATAATAGTGTTCTCCTCGTAAACAATGAGAACCCACCACCTGTGATTAATATTGGTGGACTTCAGTAAGCTGTTTTTTGAAGGACGGGCGTGTGTGGACCAGTGTGCCAAACAGTGCCACCCTTGACATTTTGGAAGCAGAAAGACTTTTCATGAGTTTGTATCTTACTTCCTCAGATGCTCCTATGAAAAAGCTAGCTTAACTCCAACCTCAGCAATCCATGGAATGAAAGGAGCAGAAACAACATCTGTGTATTCTTTGCTGGAAAATTCCATGTTACAAGGGAGTAGCATTCAGGGACTGGAGACAGCTTAGTGTTCACCTGAACAGACAGAAACTGAGTTCTGGCCCATGATCAACCAGCATCCCTTCCCACACAGATTGCTCACTGGTTTTGCGGCTATGATACAAGGGCAAGGCAGCAGCTGGGGCAGCTGCCCCACTGGGCCATGGTGTCAAGCTCAATGGACCCAATCCTTNTGGTCTGAATACAACCCCTATTCTTTACCATTGACTGCATAAAAACAGAAGCTGGCTGCTTTGGATAGCAGGAAATATGAATCACTTCATCAGCCTTTGAAAGAGAGACATCATAAAAGACACTTATATCCACATTAAGTGTTGTTGTGCAAGGTATGAATACATCCTGAAGTGAATACAACATATGGGAACAGTGCTAGAAGGAAAACCCAGGCAATCATCATTTTATCTTTATGAGATAAAGGTAATCTAAGAGAGAGTTTTGCTTACTGTGTCTATCAGGTGATCGACTCAATGTGAAGGACTGTCACAGTCCTGGTTTGAGTAACACAGGATTCATTTCTCTTTCAGTAATTTTACTTTGCAGTAAGGTCTCTTCTAATGCTTGGGAAAACTGCACTTTTAGAAGACTCTAGTGGCTGAATTTGTGAAAATATGTATTCTCTAGCCAGCTATGGTAGGTGTGTTTCAAGGTCTCTATGTTTTCAAGCTCTCCAGGTGCAGGGATGAGGAGAAGCGGGTCCTGGGCAACTGACCCAGAGTGGCCAACAGCATTATTTCACTCCATGAACATCACATTGAATATAAATCAGAAAGTTTGCTGCAAAGTTCTCTCTCTTCCTTGATGGCTCCCTGAGAACTTCTTGCCCTAGGCCCCCAAGCCTTTCCCTTCTCCCTGAAGCTGCAGCACTCGTAGTGTCTGTCCCACATTTGCTGTCCCCTGCTGACTGAATGGGCTGAGTATAATCCTTGTGTATCATATATTGGTATCAGGATCAATATTGGTTCGTTAGTATTATTAGTGTTAATTATTTAGTATTGTTTTATCAAATCTGTTTATATTTCAAATGACAATAAATTGTTATGGGTTTTCTCAAACTATAAGAGTCACCCTTTGGGACAGCCCAAGGACTGAGCTTCACAAGAGAGCAATGCAGAAAAATTGCTGTATTCTGCAAGACAGGAAAAGTCAGTTCAAGTCAACAAACACAGATGCACATGGTATGAAGCCATGTCACTGCACCCGTAAGACACAAAAAGGCTGTTGATTGTTGAGTTACTTGATGGTGTTTGCTAGGACTGAAAAAAGAAGCCTAGGCTTTAAAAAAAAAAAAAAAAAGAAAAAAAAAAGTGGCTAATTTCTGCTCTAAAACTAAAATGGATTTTAAAATGTAATCCTTTACCATTGCAAGAAAAAAAACCAAATGTTATTCTTTCCCACCCTAAATTCTTCCCCTAATGCTGATGACACAATAATTGTTTTCAGCGTTATCCTAACTGTTATATTTTTTCACTTGTCAGTGCTATTTCTCTGTAAACCACTTATTTGCTATGAGCAATATACCAGTACTCCAAAGGAAACGAGCCCACAGTAAGCTATACAAAGCTACATGAAGCTTCCCCTCCTGTAATGGGAGGGGAAAGAGGGAATGGAGCTGCAATGCTGGGAGCATTATGAATGATCTACATAAGGAACACCTTGCTTGAACCGGAACAGAGTGCTGTTATGTTGGTCCCCTATCATTTAAAGTTATTAAACACACATAATAGTGTTCTCCTCGTAAACAATGAGAACCCACCACCTGTGATTAATATTGGTGGACTTCAGTAAGCTGTTTTTTGAAGGACGGGCGTGTGTGGACCAGTGTGCCAAACAGTGCCACCCTTGACATTTTGGAAGCAGAAAGACTTTTCATGAGTTTGTATCTTACTTCCTCAGATGCTCCTATGAAAAAGCTAGCTTAACTCCAACCTCAGCAATCCATGGAATGAAAGGAGCAGAAACAACATCTGTGTATTCTTTGCTGGAAAATTCCATGTTACAAGGGAGTAGCATTCAGGGACTGGAGACAGCTTAGTGTTCACCTGAACAGACAGAAACTGAGTTCTGGCCCATGATCAACCAGCATCCCTTCCCACACAGATTGCTCACTGGTTTTGCGGCTATGATACAAGGGCAAGGCAGCAGCTGGGGCAGCTGCCCCACTGGGCCATGGTGTCAAGCTCAATGGACCCAATCCTTGTGGGTCTCCTTCCAACTTGAGATATATTCTAGGATCCTCAATAAATCAGCAATAATGCACAGGTCACTATCATCCTGGGAAATGTGGATTCCCAACTTAGTTTCTTAGATTTTAGTATGGAAATCTAAATGTATGCATCTGTGGTTACAAGTGTAACTGGATTTTGATTCAAAAAATTCTTGCTTTCCTTGACGTTACCTGTACTTTCTGCAACCATGTTGGACTTGCTTTCCCCTATTTCACCCCTGAATGTGGACTGAGACAGGATGAGTATGAAAATTACATGAGAATCTCCTGTACCTGCACCAACAGCAGCAGATTCATGTCTGGTAAGGGTGACTTTAACTTGAGTGCCTGCAGTAACTCCAATATCACACTGCGAGTCAAGTAGAATTTGTCCCTTTCCTACAATAGAAAAACACAGAATTATGAATGTCCTGAAATTCACTGCCACCCACTAGTAAACCATAAAGATACTTTTAATCTAAGTTAGAGAATAAACACATTACAGAAGTGTACTGATTTCTCCTCTCTTATGAAGAAGGAGAAATCATTCATTGTTTATGTAATTCCACAGGCTTGACTGAACAGCCATCAATGAGGGTGATTCTCCTTTGACATTATATCAGGTACTACATCCAAGATTTTTATATTTCACTGATGAAATATAGAAAGATTTTATAAAACAGTTATAAAGCCCAGGCACAGAGAATAGCTTTCACAAAGTCATTCCATGTAAAGGGAAAAGGGGAAAGCAGTAAGGAGACACAGGAGAACAAAACTGGCCATAGCGTTTAGCACTGTTCTTTCATTAAACCTGCCAGAAATGGTCTACATTCTACCATACTGTCTGTTGTCATTCCCCTTAAAATAAGGGTTCCTGCACTAAGACAGCATAGCCATCTGTTTTCATTCATTAGACTAGCAGTACTTTTCCACTTACACAATAAAAACCGTCTTGGCTACAGCTGCTACAAGAGAAACATTTTAAAACATACAGGAAAATCAGCCAATGGAGATTAAAAGACAGAAGCCTAAGAACAGAGTTGTAGAGCTAATACAGCAAAAAGGTACAAGAGATAAGCCTGGTATGCATCTTATTTTGACATTCTCTGACTTAGGATAAGATAAAGATGTGGAATAAACCTGTAACATGCTACTGACCATGGTAACTCATGCATTTTGATCAGCAGGAAGACTTACACTGAGCTTTCTTTCAAATGACAATCAGAGATGAAATAATGTCTAATGAAGAGAGTGTATCCAAAGTGTGCTTAAGATCTAAAGCCTAGTATCTTCCATCGTATGAATCTCTTGCATTTGCCTGCTCACTTTACTTGGTGAAGGCCTCATTCCTGTGACACCTGTAAAATGGGATAATGGTGTTTGCTTCTCCCTCAGAGTAGTCTTGTGAGGTCAGTTTGAAGGCCACCTCCAGCTACACACAGGAGCAAGTGCAGCTAAAAGGGAAAGAGCTGGAGGAGATGAAGAGCTGGAAGAGTGAGCGAGCTTTGGTTGCAGCAGACCAAGAAGCCAGGCCACCAGCATTCCACCTCAGAGAGCTGAGGTTACCACATTGTAACTGCGCTGCACGCTGCCAAAGCTCCCAGCCACAGTGCATGTCTCCCACAGAACACACATACCTTTTAATGAAAACAGATTTTAAATATCAGCCCCCAATTTGGGAGAAGGTGCCAAACCAACAGAATGGTAAATCTTTCATGGATGCTGTGATGCCAGTTCACGAATCAAGAGACCTTACTCTGGGGTCCTAGTTTGATCATCAGTTGCAGGGAGTGTGCAGACAGGTAACACATTTAGCTGATGAAATGGGCCCCAAAATGCAGTGGTTCTTGTCTGACTACATTGCTGCAGTCTGGGGAGCTGAACTCACAGGAAGCTAACACTCCAGAAGAAAGAAAGAAATAAAATAGTCCCCTTACAGGAGCATGGTTCAGTTCAGTTGTGTAATGAAACCATTACTTCAGGGGACAAGTACTCAGATGTCACATCACACATGCATGAGTGGTGCCCTGATAAGAATAATACAGTATAAGAATATCCAGGAGAGGTCAGACCAGAACAAGTGCCCTCAGCAACTTATCTCCAACAAGGCCACAAGCAGATGCAAAAAGAAGAATAAGAACAAGGTGAGCGTGTATAATTCCCACTACTACTCTCTTAGCCACCAACTACTTTCAACTCAGGGAACTTCTGAGTTCATAACTCAGTGGATCTCTTTTCTACTTGTGTGTCCATTGACCTCTTGGACTCATGTCAACTTTTAGCATGCACAGTACTTGGCAAGATGTTACATGCTGTTCAAGAACCATTTCCCCCTACTTGCTTTGACACTACTTCCTACAAACTAAGCACGTTCTTGTACTGGAAAGGTGGGAAATTACCCATCCTTGCCTAGGCCACTTTTGACCTTACAGACCTCTCTCCCCCTCCCATCTGTTATTGCTTTTTCAGACCAAAGAGCTCTAACCTAGTTGCTCTGTATGAGGAACTCATCCCACTGTCATTCTTGTTGCCTTTATCTGAACTTTTTCCAATTCTACTATAATCTAGAATGAGGAATGAGAACGGTGCACAATATTCAGGGTGCAAACAGATCCCCATTACTTGCTGGAATTCACCAGTAAGAGTGACCCTTCCCACCGTCATATGCCTTCACAGCCTTGAGACACATGCATAATGCAGTGCCACGCTCAGACAGTTGACAGTTACATCCCGCAAAACACTGGGCAGAGATTGATTCCTATCAGTAATCCCGTAGAGTAGCCTGCACATATTGAAAAAGAAGAGAAAGAAAATTCTTTCAAAAGGATTCAGCCATTTCACAGACTAACACCTATGCTACACAGGATATAATTAGGCCATAATAAATTGCTTTGTCAGAACACTGGGAAGGAAGCACAGGCTTCAAGAATTCCAGCTTTCCTTGGCTCTAAGGATAATACAACAATGAGCTACCTTTTTCTCTAACTAGTCTCTTATTATCCCCCAGTCTAAACTCTTAATGTTTGTTAAGAGCATGCACTGCAGAGAGATGAAGCAAAATTAAGCAAAAAGTTTTTGACATCTGACCTCTTGCTTTCTGCACTGTAAATCAGGACCGATGACACTGAAGTCAATGGCCTAGAGTACTCTTCCTGTTGAAGTCTACTTATTTCTATCATTCTGCTAGTGATAAATACGTACAAACATAGCTTGTACATACTTTAAGAACTTTCTGTTCTGCCACAGAACTGTAAATGGGTATTAGTTCCATGAGAATAATGCCACGGGGAGTCACATGTGTAAACCTGGTACCAAAGAGTCAAGAATACAACCCCGTAGTCTCTGTTCAGCCAAATTAACACTCTCAAATGTCTAAGCACCTTCATGCCTTGTGACCTTCAAACTGCAACTTGCCAGAGGTTTACGTGTAGAATGTGAAACTACAGAACCTGCTTCTAACAGTATCTCAGAGCCCAAACTTAGTAATAAGAACAGCAAATTTGGTTCTTCAATGAAGTCATAGACTATCCACCAAGTAAATCAATATAAAGCAAAATTGCTTATTTTATGTCTGTTGCTACTACAGTAATTACAAATATTGCAGATTGGCCATTTCAGTATTCTTTACCAAAAATTCAATAGTATAATCACATCATGTCCAATTCAGTGGCATTTGGCATTTACTTAATGAGGTGCCATAGAACACTAGCAAAGCACTTAAGCTTGGGTTCAAGCTTCTGTAGCTGTAACACATAAGTCAAACACCTGTCCATTTAGGACCTTAAGAAACTTGAAAGGAAAACTGAAGACAAGATTACAATCTACATAAGAAAAGCTACTCTCAAATTGAGAGTTCCAAAGGCACTGAAAAAAATCAAATTGCTGAACAGGAACTCAGACAAGGAAATATCAGATTGATATTCAGTCTTCAGTCTTCAGGCTCCAAGACAAGAGAAACTGAGATATTCATTAGAAAAATATTGGAGATAAAAAAAGATCTGGAGTGGTTCTACAGCACTGACCTCTACAAAATGCATGTCAGAGTGGTTTGGTCTTTGAAAAGACAAGAATCCTCCATAGCTTAGCTGAAAGCTGGAGTTTTGTTCCAGCCAGCACATTCAAAGTTGCAAAACAAGTAAGTAATTCTGAATAGTTTCAATGTTCAGAAATACTATTCCTTCTGGAATTCGCTTCTACGTGGTATTCTATCACAAACAACATTCTTGCTTGGCTACAGCGATTTCCGCTGTAGAGAAACACAGACATCACAACTGATATGGTTTTTTTCTAACAGCAGTCATTAATTTGATATTTCTAATGCAAAACCATGGTAAGCTTTCAGAAATAACAAAGATAATGTAGTGTGGAGTTCTACTAAATTAAGCATTTTGTGGCTATAAATTGCAGGAGACCATTCACTAATGATTCTATTTCTGGGTCACCAGGTTGCACTAAACTAAATCAAGGAGGAGATTTTACCAAGCACTATAATCCAAGCTTCCTGTGTGCAATTAAGCACTCGATATATTAATAGAAACTTGAGGCAGGAAGCATGCAAGAAAAACATGGATTTTTTAAATACCATGGTTTTAATACAATTTTCTTCAAATAACTTCAAACTGTGGAGCGTGAGCAGAGTGAAACATTTCCTGTATTTCACAATTTGCTTTAGCAAGCATACATGAAATAATTTTATCAGACCACAAATGCAAGAGGCACATCTTAGCTTCAGTTTGAAGTACGTCTTTTTTTGTTTCATTGAAAAAATAAACCCTGCTGTTGGACTGTAAGATAACATTTTTCTCACTTTGCCTTGCCCAAAGCCTTAACTACAGATCTAGCTCAATTTACTTCCAAAAGCTGGACTTTCTCTTCTGTGTTCAGGACTTTTTTCTCTCATAAACTCTTTGCTTTCAAATGAGACAAAATAGGTAGTATGTGCTTGCTGTAATTAAATACACTGTTAGTTTCTATTTAATGTTTCAAACTGCTACATCTAATAAAAGACTTTCTTCTTGTCTTGTGGCACAGTTATTTTGTGAGAGCATTTTATAATTTCTTCCTCACTGCTTGTCCAGTGATATTTTAAGACCTATCAAGACTGAAGCAACATGTGTTCCAGTTGTACACTGACAATACAGAAAGTCAGGTAGCTAATTACGACAGAATGTTTCTTGAGGATTAATTACTATTTTGACAAATGTTTCACAAATGGACAACTGTGCACTCAGCGGCTGAAGCATCATTTTTGCTCAGTACCTTCTACAATCTACATAATGGAGCGTGTAGGGTTTTAGTAAACAGTTTGGGTTTTGTGGGTTTTGTTGTCGTTCCACTTCTCACCAGTAGCTACAAAAATGAACTTGAGTAATAACTGAGCACTATTTGTACACACAGCTTTCATCCAGGAATCTGAAAAACTTTTTAAAGGTGCACACATACGGTTCTCTTTTCTACACAGCTTACAGCCAGGCGAGCCAAAGTCAGATACCTAATGGGGAATGAAACGGGTTACAAGCTGGGGAGCTCCTAACTCAGAGTCAGCCTTTTTACTCAGCTGTATGTTGCCTCCCCTCGCAACTGTGCTCTCAAAAGGAATATTCAAGTTTTTATTGCACAAAGTATGTGACTAAAGTTGTGTACCAGGAAAACAGATATTTTAAGTCATGCATGAATACCAAATATCATCCCTGAAAGAGAAAAAGAAATTTCCAAGTCGTGAAATCACACCAAAATACTTTTCTGAGCAATGTTTTCAGGGGATTCCCTTTCTCTGTGGCGGTACCATGAATGTGAAACTCAGTATTATTAAAAGGCATTGAATCATGATCTCTACTTGATTAGCCAAACTATAATAAATATGGTAACATGTCTGAAACTTTATACTGATTTACAAACATTCTACTTGAGGGAAGTAGGACTTTGTCCTGTTTTCAGTTTTCCCTAAAGGAAGAGACAGTCTCAGTGTTACCTTAGTGAAGGCTCGGTAGCACAAACCACAGAGTTCCACCAGGTAGGCCAGGGTAAAGACAGCATTCTGAATTACGAAGCTTAGTAGTTTTGAAAAAGGCTCCAGAAGACTCTGCAATGACATGATTTAGAGAGATCAATAAAGGGTTACTCAGCAAAACAAAAAGCATTCCAACTCTGAAACGCCTGAATGGAACAGCATTACTTTCAGCTTAGAGGCCATCTCACTGGGACTTACGGTGTTTCAGCCAAATGATTATTCTATTTAACGTTTGCCTTCGTGCTTATATGAAAAATTAGAAGCAAAACCTTACAAAATAGTTTCACGTCTGTCACAGTGCATGAGATACAAGAGATTCTGAAGTGTTTATGCAGGAAAATTTCATTGACCTCGGAGGAATTGTACTGCAGAACTTCTAAGGAAGTTCATTACTCTTTTTTATTCCTTTTTAAAGAGAATGGCAAGGGGGGTGGGAAGAGAACACCAAATCTTTAAGAAGATATACATTCACACCCACACATGAATGTAATCCCACCCACACTTTACTGTAACCTAGATTCCAAAGCTCTTATCGTTCTCGAAAGAGTATCAGACTGCACAATTTTATGCTTACATATAATGCATTCCTTGCTAGAGGATAAGAACACATTCATAGAATACTGCAGGCTAAATCTGAGGCAACAGCGTGGTCTTCTTGGAACTTACCCTGGTGGCACTCGTGGTAGGTATCTTCAGCAAGCAAATCATGATTCTTAAACTCGAATCTAAAGAACACTGTGAACGTATTTGAAGGCACAAAAGAAAATGGAAAAAAAGAAAAACCCCAGAGTTAGTACCTTTCTGTGCACATCTTGCTTTTAGTGGTAGCGGCTATGATGAGGTTATAGGTAAAGTCTGAAAAATTCTCCCTGCTGATTGATTCTTACTTACTTTGTCTAAACCAGTTTATTCCTGAATACACAATCATACTGCGTCAGTGGTGACGTGTCACAGCTTGGGCCTTGAGATGAGAACTTTTCACTAAAGGGCTAGTTCAGAAAAGTTAAATTCTAATTACCCCTTTTATGGCATTTTTTTTTTCCAAAAATAAATTTCCACTAAAAAAAAATGGATTGTGGAAGGGGTGTAAAGAGGGTTAGCAGGAGGTACACACCATCTACCTCATGTTATATTTCTGTGGTTGCTCTGGGCTGTGACATCTTTCCCCCCAAGCCAGGGCTGCAACTCACAGCCCATAACACCAGAACATGCCCTGGGAATTGGTGCTCCAGAGGCCCCTCTAAAATTGTTCCTAATGGTCTAATTGATTTTTCTTCTGCATAAATCACACAGGTTGCAGCATTGAATGGGACTTTTCAGGGTCTATCCATTGTCTCCATCATCCCTGCTGCAAACATCTACAAAAGCAAAGAGTCATTTATGAGCCTAGAGGAATAAGCAGGAAGTTTAAGAGTAAGCAATTGTTTTACTTGTAACATTAATGATACCTTCTATGAATAAAAGGGAAATCATAGTATAGACTCCATCTAAGTGTTCTCTGAATGGCAAATATGCAGTTGAAACTATTAAGATCCAATTAATTTCTTTTTATTTATTTCAATTAGACAAGATGCAACAGAGTGGAGTAGCTAGTATGCAAAGGGAAAAAGGGAATGGTTAATGCCCATTTGGTTTAGCACATGCTGCAGCATAGTTCTTCGCTTTACCAAAGCCTAAAGAATCATAGAATCATAGAATCCTTTGGTTGGAAGGGACTCTTGGAATTATCGAGTCCAACCATCAGCCCTAAGGAGGTTACAAGGCCTGACTATTGCATAATAGTGCCAAGGAATTTAATATAATCATGTAATTTGTTGGTGACACCCAATTTACAAAGTTAGATTTCCCTCAACTCATACTGAGCAACGCTGCTTTGCACAGAAGAAATTACCACTGGGCATATTCATGCTTATTCATCAGAAATAAACTCAGAATATGGGCATCAGAATCCTCTGTTTACTGGAAAGACTCAGAAAAGTTTCTACTGTGTTTACTGAAAAAGACATCTGGAATGATATGTTCTAGGAGATAAGCTCCCTCTGTATGTCCTCTGAACACTCAAATCAGAGCCAAAAGCTTCCAGATTCAGTTTCTGGAAGGATATTCTGATTACAGCCAGAATATAGGATGATCTACAACCTGATCAGACAAACAGGCTGGGCTCAACTCCCAGTAGTCTCAGTTCTCTCTGCCTGTCTGACTAGTGTGTACTTTTACCAAATTAATTAGGTGGTGCCGCTCTTGAGAATTTTATTTTGTTATAACAGTTAAAACTATATAGATTTTTACTGTCAAAATGCTGGTTCTCTCAAATGCAGTGTTCTAATCTGACAAAGACAGGGCATGGAAAGAGTAGAGGAAAAAAGCCAGCAAAGATGTGAAGAGTACTCAGGTCAGAGTTGTTATTGTTATCTGTGGAAAACATAATTAAAGGAATGGATCAGATATACAATAAATCCTTTTCCTCTGGAAACATTAGTTGCATCATTAGAAAATATTTACAAGAATCCACTTGATTTCTCATCAACAGCTTTCCTGTTGTTTCAGGACATCCTGAGCAATGGCAGTATAGTTCATTTCTATACATCTTACCTTAAGTGGCAAAACACAGGGGAGTTTAGTAAGGAAGGTCTGAAACTGGTTACTAATCGTGGTCCAGAGGTTGCTGGGCGAATCCATGGGCAAGGCTTCCATAAAGGTAGCAATATTTTCCAAACAGCGTAGCATTGCACCCCCTGCTGGTAAATTCTTTTTGTTGTTTAAACCCTGAGAAACAAAACACATAGGCAGAAACGGTCCCTCAAGGAGTATTTGGAAGCACTGAGGTTATTTTTTAGAGACCAAATACTACTTACCTCTTTTATAACACTAACAATAAAATTTTGTGCAGGGAATTTGAACTGTGTGTGTGTCAGTTAGGTCTAGTTCAGTTCCTAAAAATGGACCAAAAGATTTTGAGCCAAAATGTTATAAGCAGGCTCCTAACTCTTAGACTGTCATGGCAGTAAAAAACGCAGAACTTGTAAAGTATTCAGTAGCGGATTGCCCATGTTTTCCTTCGGACAGTTTGAAACCAGCTTTGTTCATTAATGTTCAGTAGACTATATATGGTTTTTGACTTGTGTACTAAGGCCAGAAATGGGGAGACATAAGCAGTTTTAAAGTGATGTAAAAATCTTTGTGTGAAGCAACAGCATTGGCCTTGGAACAGCAAGTGACTAGTGTCAGTGAGAGGATAAAAGTTATGGCAGGAACAAGTTGAGCATGCAGAAAGCAGTCAGTGAAAGGCTGAATAAATCTTCCATCAGACACAGAGGAGAGGGAGAACTCAAATGTATGAACAAAAACGTTTCTGAAGACCAGAAGGGAGGGCCCACACTACCACCGTACAGGACAGCTCCAGGAGCTGGCCTGAGGAAAAACAAAAAAAGAAAACAAACCAAAACCAACCAACCAAAATAAACCAAAAGAACCAAATTCAAAATGGTGAGGACAGCCTAATCCTGCTTCCAGGGAGGACAAAACAAAAATTCACATTGCGTTTGGTGATGCAAGTTTGCACTCTTAATGAATGAGAAATAACCCAATGCTAATGAAACTATCACCTTTAATAGAGCTGATTGCCAACATACCTCTAACAGCTGGCTCAGAGCAGCGATGGAACTCAGCTCGCTGAAGTCCATCAGAGACATGGCCAAGGTCCGTAAGAAACTTCCATCTGAAATTCAAATGACAACTTTGCACTGGCTGTCCACACTGAGGTAACTGAAAGGGTGAGAAATGCACTCAGCTACCACACTTTACCTTTAATATTGCTCTGGAAGAGCTGGGGGAAAATGCCGTTGGGAGCCAGCTGATGGAACACACAACGGAGGAACTGCTTGGCCACACCCGCAGCATTTCCGGGGATCATCATGCTGAAACAAAGGGAAGAAAAGCAAAAAGAAAGAAATTGCATTGCAGATGAAACACTTCTCAAAGCTGACTGTACAGAGAAAATAAAGATGATCCTATTCTTTCAAATTAAGGAAGAGATCAGTTAGGAGTGAGACAGTCAAAAGCAGAACTGTCCTGATCCCAAAGAACAGTTCAGCAGGTTGATTTTAGGATTTAAGCTTGGCTATGCACAGCTGAAAGAGTTGTATATGCATACCTAAAGTATGTAAGTCTTGATAAACAGTTGCATATTTCCTGATTCTCCACATAATTTTATTTATTTGAGTCATCTGAGTTTGAAATACAATCCTGCTCTCACCTCCTGTATTTCAGTGATACAGGATGAAGATCTTGGCTTTACCACAGAACACACAAACAGGTAAACGTGCACAATATAATATTAATTTACTTCTTGCAGGTTCCTTCCAGAGATGAAGTACTTCCTAATCATTCATAACATGAATAGATTATCTATTTACTCATAAACTGCACATGTTAACATTTTTACAGCTTCTCCGAATTAATTTCTCCTATTCAGCATATGATTTACATAATGAGACATCACTACCAGGGGTTCTCCATGGCCAAGGATGAGTCACTTGATTGAATGTATGGAGACAGCATATATCAAGACAAATACTGAACATAGAACAAGCTAGAAAAAGCTGCACTGAAATTGGGGAAACCAAAAGGCATCTTTAAATTCTGTCTGAATCTGAGGTTTTTCAAGTTCAATGCGTAAGAATATGGGCTCCTGTTCATCTTCAGAACACACAAGGTATTTGAAACAACTGAGAAAGGACAGGCTTTTTATCTTGCTCACAAACCTTAAATAATTTTTTTAAAAGTTAAACTTGGTTAAAGCAGATGATGCTTTAGATTAATTGTTTCATTTTGGCCAAGGTATCTTTTGCTACCATACCTTTCTGCTTGATTAGAAAAACTGGTACTTGATGCCAACCTGGAATAAAAATAAACAAAAAGACAGAGTGAAGCTCTGTTGTTAAAATAAACAAGAATTTTAGAGCACACTTAAAATGTCACCAGAAAGGTCTTCTGAAGAGCACATAAATTCAGTCAAATCATGTTTGCACAACAGGGAACTCTATTCAGTCTCACAAATACTTAACAGCTCTAAAGAAAATTCTACTTGCCTCCCCGTACTGGTGTGAGCATAATGATGTAACACTATTGCCTCATGGACAATTACTAACCTAGAGGGATTTGGAGGGGGAAAAAAAAATGCCAGAAGCTGCATACTGACTGAATTGTTTCTTATTAACACAGCAACGTAGACTAAGCCAAAATTCTCCATTTGGCAGTCTAAAGTGATGCTTCTAATTCCAGATTTTGACACCTAAATATCTGGCCTAATTTCAGAAACAGTAAGTACTTACAAGCTTTTACAAAGTCAGATGAGAAATACCACATTCTCAAAAATCGGGTCATTTATTTTAGTACCTAAATACAGACCTTAAAGCCAAATATGGCCATTCAGTGATGAAAAAACTGAACACAATCTTAAAGCAAAATCATACCCTTCCATATGCAGGACATGTAACAAAACGTAGAATCATAGATCGTTCCAGACTGGAAGAGACCTCTAGGGTCATCTAGTCTGACCTCCCTACAGTCAGCAGTGACACCCCCAACTAGACCAGGCTGCCCAGGACCTCGTCCAGCCTCACCTTGAATATCCCCAGGGAAGGGGCCTCAACCACCTCCCTGGGCAACTTCTTCCAGGGGTCCACCACCCCCCCTCATAGTAAAGAGCCTGTTCTTAATATCCAACTTAAATCTGCTCTTCTCCAGCTTGAAGCCATTGCCCCTTGTCCTGTCACTGCAAGTCCTTTGTAAACAAGACCCTCCCCAGTTTTCCTGTAGGCCCCCTTCAGGTACTGGAAGGCTGCTGTTAGGTTTCCCTGGAGCCTCCTCTTCTCCAGGCTGAACAACTGCAGGTCCTTCAGCCTGTCCTTATAGCAAAGGTGCTCCAACCCCCTGATCATTTTCATGGCCCTCTTTTGGACCCACTCCATCAGGTCCATGTCCTTCCTATATTGAGGGCTCCAGACCCACACACAGTACTCCTAGTGAGGTCTCACCAGAGCAGAGCGAAGTGGCAGAATCACCTCTCTGGATCTGCTGGCAACATATCCAACACATCTCTTGATGCAGCCCAGGATGTGATTGGCCTTCTGGGTTGCAAGTGCACACTGTCTGTTCATGTCCAGCTTCTTTTCCATCAGCACCCCCAAATCCCTTTCCTCAGTGCTGCTTTCTAATACCTCATCCCCTAGCATCAGGGCTTATAATATCAAAGCTACGCACTTTTAATATTAAAGCCACTAAAAGCTATTATAAAGATGTACACTGGAAGCATCCCTTACACACAAAATACCATGCAATTTTTACTTTAATCTGCTGCATATCGGTATTTCAGCTAGTATAAGTTGATATGTCTAAATGGAAAATTCAGAAAGCTATGCTAATTTACATCTGCTGATGATCTGGCCTTCAACGCTTATCTTTGATTGACAATCCTTTTAGGTGGGATTTAGTTGTTGCCCAATCCTCTTTGTCAGCCTCTCTTCTGAAGACAGTTTGTCTCTAGTCACCGCTGCAAAATTCAAAAAGGACCGTAAAGCAGCTCTGTGGAATGCATCAGTGTAAACCAGAATGGACAGTCATTTTCATTAACAAGGCATGACCAGCTGACGTGGTATGATGTGGTGTGCTGCAGCATGCTTTCAACAGTGCAATAATGTCAGGCTGGATTGTGCTGGGATTCAAGATTATATTCTCTTCAGTTGTCCCAGAGTAAATCAGAGAGACTCTAGTCAGTCCCTGACTCCACTGTTATCAAGAGGAGCCCACACTAAAACACAAGATATTAATTCTGGTGTGCAAAGCTAATTCTGGGTAAAAAGAGGTCTGAAGCTACAAGACCTTGATTCTGGAATAAATGTAGCATCTGCTCCCATGAAAGCACATGTGGATTTCTGCAGAATACGATGAGACTAATCACATGGCCAATGGACATGTCACTTATTTTCAAAAATCTACTAAAGCACACAAATGCGACAGCATAAAATATTTTTTCTAAAAGAAGCAAAGTCCTATGCAGTGTTTTTTTTCTCCTTTTGAATGCAAGTGGGGTTTTATGATAAACAAAACATTTGGCTTCTACCTTTGGAAAAACTTCATGAGACATGAACACTTGAGGAAATCTGAAACTTTTTGAAATTTACAGCTTGTATGTATTTATCATTACTATTCTAAATATTTTGTTGCACAAAGGCCATGAACCCTCATCATTACCTCCACTTTGCAGACCACAGAGCAGAACAGTAAAGGGACAGTAGACAGCAACTGGATGTGCTCAGATTTGTATATGTTAAGAACAGGAGTTAAGCTTTTCAAAGCTACTCACTAACTCAAGAGCCTAAATAACATTTTCAAACGGGGCTCTGATACTTGGAAAGCTACATCTCCCTGGAAATCAATGAAATAAAAATCAAGAAGTCAAAAATCTTGATTCAGAAGCCAGAACATGAAATGCATTCCAGAGTCCTATAAACATGTCAATCTCTCATTGTCAGTAACTTGAACACAGAACTTTTTTGTTTCTGAAAATCCCAACAGATGCCTATCTGTACCTGTGGATACTCAAATAACTTTTGAAAGTCTTTCTGTGTATTGTTTAGCTATTCTGAAAGACCCTGGATTCCCTAGCTCCTTGTTTCCTCTTCAAGTATGAAAATAGTAGTTCTTTTTCTAAGAATAAAAATGCAAGAAATCTATTTCATTCTCACCTCTGCTGTCAGGTGTGTATTAGAGGTAATGATACACCACTGCTTGATGAAAGACAGTGACAGGTTATATACATGAGGCAACTGAATGCCTCTCTGCTTATATATGCTACTTACTTTGCACGTATTCAAAATAATTCCTTTGTGGGGAGCCTCTTACTAGACTTAGAATTTTTCAGAAGTGACAGTAGGAACAACACAAGACATTTACCAGGAATACCCCATATTGTGTGCCATCTGCTGCTCTAAAGCATTCATCTCACTCCAGAGATTCAGCACAGAAGACAGCCCATTCGTCCCTCATCCCTTGGTAATTTAGTTTCAAAATTATTTACTCTGTGTAAATACTGCTGTATTTACAAGAATCACACAGAATGGATGGCATTTGTCTAGATTAGAACCTTTGCCTCCATCAGAGTTCATTAGCAGGGACAGCAGGGAATTGCAGCCTTGCAATTAATGGAAATGGAGGACTTGAGTAGCTGCTACGTTTTGGGAGGGAGTGGAGAGGCAGGGCTGTGAAGAGCTGTGCCCCTGCAGAAACCACAGTCAAGCAATTTTAATTTCAGTCACTGAAAAGAACATGGAAAAGGAGACCTGTGCATCATTTCTGTGCTGCTCAGAAGTTTATGCTGAAACACTGCCAATGCATGCCTCCCACCTCTTAGGCAGGAAGCTGTGGAAGTGGCGAGGGCAGCAATGACAAATAACGCAATAGTAATGGTGCACTTCGATTATCCCACACACGCTGGGCAAGAGTCACAAGAGAAAAGTAACAGACATCAAATGTTTAAGACTTTATCAGGGACAATGTCATGCAGCAGCTGGTTAGGAAGCCCTCATAAGGAGATGCAACTCTTTACTTATTCTTAATCAGCACACAAAATATGGTTGAAAAGCCTGAAGAGCTTCAGGTATGCTAATGAATACCCAGGAGTCAACAGTCCTCCAGGAGCAACACAATTCAGAAAAGCTGACCACATTTGTGCATAACTTCTAAAGCAGGAACTACATAAAAGTGCAAAATTCTGTCAAAGCAGTATCCAAGAGGATTCAGTCTTTATAAGAAGTACAGAAGCTGTTTAAGAACACTGGGAGCACAAGGCCAAGGTACCCCACTTGTTAAGACTTCAAGAGAGCAGAAAAAAGAAAAGGCAGGGGAACTTACTAGAAAAAAAGAAGGCTTCTTTTGAAAAGCTGAAGTCATGTCTCAAGTGAAAGCAGGAAAGAGCATAAATTCTGTCAAATCCAATGCAAAAACCACAAGAAGGCAGGCCAAAAACCAGTTCAAATAGCACCCAGCAGAAGGAATAAAAGCTAAAAGTAAATTTTTCTTCAAATAAAACAGGATCAAGCAGCACACCAGAGAGTATGCTGCATTGATTACCGCTGAGGCCATAAACAGGGCACTCAAGGAAGATAAGGGCACTGCAGAAAAACTGAGTTAATCCTTTATATCGCTGCTTGCAGTGGAACAAGCTGGGCAGATTCCTGACCTGGAACCTCCCGTTGAAGGGTAAAAGGGGAGGACATCAAAGAAACTGCCCAAAATTGAAGTGACAGTGGAAGAAGTTACATAAGAAATTTATGAAATGATGAGTAACAAGCAGACAGAAATAGTTATACACTTAAGAGTGAAATATATAACATCATATAGTGAAGTTTATGTAAACCCAATTCAGGGCACAAAATTCTTTCGATCCCACAGACAGAGGAAAGTCCTGCATTTACCTTCCTACAGACTGCATGATGTCCAACAGCAGAGGAGCAGCCAAGTCTGGACTAAGGTGAATGAAGGTTGAGAGCACAACTATGGCGAGGCCTAGTGTTTCTTCATCATATTCTTCAAGAATAGCCCCACAGTCATGGCACCTGCAAAGAACAGTTTTAAAAACCGGCATTAATAAATTTAAAACAGTGTTACTATATATACATATGTGAATAACTATGTCTTTTTAAAGTACTATTATCTATTATATTCTATTAAAAATGTAGTTAGAAAGACAATGTAATAGTGATCTCTCTAAAATTAATAACAGTTTATAGCTTTCCAATTAACTAATTCAATTAATTAATTAATAAAGCTTCTCACTAGAAAAAAGCAAAGAAGCTGTTTCTTCACTGACAAATAAGACAGATCCACAGGACAGCTCTTGTTTTGGGTCCTTCATTAGTAGAAATAAATTGCTAGCCCATTCCCTCACTGTACTGGACTGTGTCAGTTTGCACTACCCAAGAGAAACCCACAGCAGTGAAGATGAGCTTTCAGCAACATGAACACCAGCCAGTTCATGAACACTGGGCCCAGGCGAGGGCTCAAGTCCCTGGCACTCTTCTGTTTAGCGGCCTAGAAACAGTGACACTCATAGATGATCTTAAAGAGACAGAACAATTTCACACTGTCCTTCCTGTCAGTCATGAATTATGAATAAAAAATTATACTATTAGGAAGAAATGACCAGATTGGTTCCTATAGCAGTTACAGCTCTTGAGAAAGAAATCAAAGGACCTCGCAGGGGCACAGAACCTCAGATCTTAGAGAAGTCTCCTTTCCCAGGGCAGATTTGCTGCTGAGTCATTTATCCCTCCTGAAATACTCAAAGACAACTGATGAAATTCTGAAAGGACTCCATAATGTCTAATTATAAAAGGGATGTCAGATTTAGGAGAGATGAAACAGGCTTTCACAGTCTATGAAAAGGACAAACCAATATGGGGAAACTGGCTTATCTCAGCCCAGTGGGAAGGCTTGCTTAATTTCAATCAGTTGCTAATGACTCCAACAGATTATGATATTTTAACTTAATGGAATTGTACTGGCAATTTTCTTGCTTTTGTTACTTAACAGAAAGAAAATACGCCAACAAAGTCAGGGAAGTCAAGCTCAGCTGACCTGTATGTTAATAGATGGTGCTAGAGCTTTGGGGAATGGCCAAAGGAAGTGCCAAAGATAAGCCTAACTTTTGGGATGATTCACTTTGTCATACAGTCAGGTCCACTTCCAGTCACAGCCTGCAGAATGGCCCTGTCTTTCTCCAGTGATCACCCTGGCATGTCTTGTCCTACCGGACTGAGTGCAGGAGCACCAGCAAGAACCTACAGTTTCTCTTCCTTCTCTTCTCTGATTTTTTACCAAATCAGTGCACAGCTCCCTGCTGACTGCTTTACTTCTCCACTAAATGGGTACACTTATGTTTAACACTTCCTTTAGAGGCATTTTAACCAACAAATTAAGGTTTGCAAAAGCTTTCAGGGTGGGTGAATACCAGCTTTAAAAATGCTATGTGGATTCCACATGATTCCACATCGACAGTTAACCCATTTCAACAAAAACCCAAAGGAATTTTTAAAAAGAGCTTTTGAGTTTTCCTACAGTGAAAGTGCTTTCCAATGGATCACAAGGAACCCCTGACTTAAAATAGAATGGAAAGTGCTTCCCCTGCCCTCCCCGCACCCACAATGGCCTGAGTCATCATTTTGCTGTGCAAACTCAAGCAGGTCCTACTGAACCAGAAGCACATCTTGCTGACAGTGTTTGGAAAATGTTTACCATGGGGTAAAGAAAAATAATTGGAAAACTTAGCACAGAGATAACTGATAGAATGGACTTCATATTTCCATGAAGTATATCTATATTTGATCTATTTGAAGTTCAACTAGTTCTTTGAACGGAACAGAAAAACAACTTACTTGTCAGTCATCATAGTGGGCTGGTCATCAGCAAATTCTTCTGGTGCAGGTACAAACATACTGACTATACTGGGTGCTGACAGCAAACTAGATTTTGTTGCTCCTTAAGGCAATTAGGAGTGGGGGAATAAGAAAAAAAAAAAAGAAAATCACTAATCAGAAATCCAAACTGCTTGATGAACAGAACTCTAAAGAGTCATAATAGTTTTACTGTGCACAAAAGTAAGAAATAGGTGTGTCTACAAAAGGATGTAGAGCACATTCCTTGCATCTGCCAGATTATTCCAATTTCCTAGAGCTATCAATTTCAAAAAAGAAAAAACTTACCAAACCCACCCTTTTTTTTAATCCTGGAAGAAAGATAACAAAGAATGAAAATTCCAGGAAGGCATGTGGAATTGTATCTACTAATTTTTTTAGGGAGAGAAGATGATGTTATAGTTGCCATGAGACTGCAGAGCAGATTTGCAGTGTTCCCCCATAATTCTGCGGAATTCCCTTCCCATAGTTCTTGACGGCATGAAGAAGGAACTAAGTTCCCACGTCTCAGGACTAGGTCATCAATCTATTGATAACCACCCCTAACAGAGGAGAGAGGGAAAGGACAGCTAGAAGAAATAATTCATAAGGAGTTGAGAAACACTGAGAACATTGGAGAGCTGATGATTACAACTGTTCTCCATTAAAAGTCTTCACAAGCATCTTTATTCTCCAAAGCTGAGTTGTTCAGCTGGGGGCACAGCCACTGTGATCACTCCAACATACGGGGTTCCCTTTGCCTTTGGCACTTTTTGTGCACCTACCTTCTGATAGATGTTTGTTTTAATAGGAAAAGTTATGTATAACATGAGATTCAAACTCTGGGCTTCTCAGAGTTTTGCTTTCCAGAATTACAGCAATATAAGGCAGTTGGCAGTCTAACATCTCCCCAGTATGGTGAGATGGTCTTTCCTTGATCCCTTTGTTTTCATTAAGCAGAGAGCAGCAATTACAGAAAAAAACAAATCATACACCAGAGGCAACTCTCCAGCTAGTCTGGTTGCTAAGAAAATCTCAAGAATAATAATCAGACAAATTCATGAGCCTTTAGAAACTTGGATCAATGCTACTGTGATGTACAAGCTTTGTCGTTCATCTGAGAAGCCTTGTGATAATTATTTAAATATTGTTAGCAGTTTTGTTCTCCAGATCACTCAGAAAGAAAGATTCAATGTTTAAAGAAAAATATGCCCTTTGGTTGCCACATGCAGCTGACATGATAGAGAATTACTCCTGTTCCTATACAGTTCAGCTCCAATAATGAATCCAGGGAGCTCAGTTGGTAGATACCATCATTATGTATATAAGCTGTCTCCAAGGGAATCTCATTCTAAAGACCAATTTATGAAAAGCTCATTTTGTGAACCAAGTTTTAGAAGAATACCAATGCTCTTTTAACCACAAATTAACTAACCCATTATTGACTTTCTTGCTGGTTGTTTGAATCTGCAG
>VZTM01032530.1:12910-39030 GCA_013400555.1 Jacana jacana
GCCCAGTACTGGACACAGTACTCAAGGTGGGGCCTCACCAGTGCTGAGTACTAAGTCTATATCCCTGACAATTTTTTTTAGAGGATATTCATATTCACTTCATTATGAGATAGGAAGCCTCAATAACTGCCTTCTTACTCTAAGGCTCAAGATCTCTGTGAAAGTACCTGTTTAGTTGTGTATACACAGCCACTTAATGTGCACAAAGTAACAGTGATAGCACCTGTTAAATCAGGTTTACCACTGAAAGCCATTTCACACAAAATGCTATGCATTCATTGCATGACCCTCCACACTTCTGTTATGCATTTAAACACCTAAATAGCTGCTAACTGTATAGTGTGAAAGTCTCAGGATGATCAATAGATTCACCTCAATAATGCTAAGTATTAATATTCTGGTTTTTAGCTTGAGAAACAAAGAAGAATGTGGCAGAAATAACTTGCAGACTGCATCCTTATGTGCAACCAAGAACGAAATGCAGCTGGGTGATTGCCACCTAATATTCATATGATACTTCTGTGGAACACAGGAATTTTTGTATGATTTATAAAGTATGTTTTTTTTCTACAGATTATCAATTTGTCCTTCAATCAAATTGTTTTAGACAAAAGTTCACATTTTGCTATGAGTTTTGGAGTCTCAAGAGAGAGCTTATGCTTAGGTATGAGTTGCACATGCTCAATGGCAATCCAACAGGTGATGAAACAGTTTCTCCTTAGCCCTTACAGGAAATACGCTATCAAAAGCCAGTGAAAAGAGAAGCTGGTGCGAAAGCAATTCAGAGCATAGATCTGATTTACATGCTCTGAATTGCTCTAACCAAGCACACGTTTGTGCCCAAGTGGTGGAACTCCAGTGGTTACTGCAGTTTTTGCTGCTATGCAGGTGTATCATTGAGCCCACTAATATCAATGGTAATTCTACAAAACCCTAACAGCTTGGCTTTAGTTAGTCCCCTTCCAAGCCCTGATATTCTGTGATTCTACCAGCTAGTCATTAATACTTGAAACTAGGACAGTGCCTTAGCCTCATCTTCAACGGAGCTATATTCTTAATGTTTGTTTACCCAGCAAAGTTACTGCACAGTGAGCGGGGACAAGAATTTCTGCTGTTATAGCTACTTTACGGTAATTCTCTCTGTGATCATTTCTAGTGTAAAGTAAGAGTGTTTTATTGTAAGACAGATTATTCACTCTGAGACAGCTTACTCACTCTGAAAAGCAACAAGTTAAGCTTTAAAATTGGTCCTCCACCTAGCCATTTCCCTCTCAGTGAACACTAAGAACACCACTACTACAAATAATGAAAAAATGGTTGGCATGATACAATAAACTGAGTTTACATGCAGACAAGTCTTCCAACCCTCTGCATGTGATAGGTCAGGTTGACTGCCTTTTTGACATTAAATATGCAATAATGCTAATCCTAAGGCTGTCTTGAGGAACTTCCATAAACCTTCTTTTCACCATGACAGATATCCATTCAGCAATTGTTTTATCCACCTTTGAATTCTCTATTGATCACCATCTTCTCAAGTTTGGTTAACAATTTCCCATGTTGTATGAAATATTTTACTGAAGTCCAGAGATATCAATAAAGACTTTAAATGGACCTTACAGAAAGGTCAGCGTAAGTTAAATAACAAGGAAAAGGGGACTATTGGAAGCAACAAATTATCCTTTAAAAAAAAGAAGCTAGTTCCCAACAAAGAAAAGACAAGAACATATAGTCTGGTAGGGAAAATGTTAAGTCACAATCAGAAAAGCCAAAAATTACTCTGAGCATCAACTTGCTGAAAGCACAAAAGCTAATAAAAACGCAGCATTTTCAAGCACCTGCCACAGAGTTGATCAGGCCAATATGTGATTAAGGTGTAGAGGGAATATAAAAGAATATTGATCCAAAGCAGAAAAGCCAAATCTATTTTTGTGTGTCAGTATTCACTACCAAATTGCTTACAGAAGTTTCCCAACAAAGCTATTCTTTATAGAGAACAAGGTATGGGTTCATACTAAAATGTCAGTATATAAAAAAAAAAAAATTATAATAAACTGGTTAAATGAAGAGTAACAAATTGCAATAATGAGATGGTATTTTCACTCAAGTGTTCCAGAGGAACTAAAATCCTAAATTGCTATGATGTGGAACACACCACTATCATTAATGTCTATACGAAAAGAACAGGAAATAAAAAAAGTGTGACATCAATTTTTAGAAAAGGATGTAGGAAGGTTCCAGAGAACTACAGTCCTTTATTTCTGACATCTGTAGGGAGCAGTATATTGTGGTTTAGTCTCAAATAGCAACAAATAACCGCACTCCCCTCTCTCACCCCCTCCACAATCATCAGAGGAGAATCGGAAGAAAAAGGGAAAACTTGTGGGTTGAGACAAAGNGGCAGAGATAAAGGTTTATGAACTGACTGCAACTCCATTTCCCCATCCCCCTGTGCCACTTCCTGGCAGAGGGTAAAAGACTTAGGAGCATACCTCAGCCTGGGAAGAGGAAAGGGGTGATGGGAAGGCATCTTTATTTTTGTTCTTATTTTTCACTATCCTTTGCTACAATTAATTGAAAAGAAATTTACTTCATTTCCCCAAGCCAAGTCTGCNGATAACAGTGGTAGAGGAATATACAAACATGATTATGGCACCACCTCTCACCTACCAGACCAGGACGCCTCAGCCAGCTCCCAAGCGCACCTTCCAGCTGCCTCTCCCAGACAGCTACCTGCTACCCCGAAGTATGGCTCACATGAGATGGAATATCTCTGTCCCTGCCAGAATTTGGGGAAAAGTATCCTTGTCAGAACCAGGACACAGCACAATTCATTACCACAGTAAATAAATTGATCATCTGGATTATTACACAGTACTGAGGAAAATATTAACAGGACTTTCACAATCTAAAAAATTATTTGAATATTCATCAGGTTAGTTTTCATGGGGGAAGAATGGTGATTAAAGGGATTTGTGATAGTAATGTGTTCAAAACTAATGTAGGAAAGAAGTTCAATAATAAAGTTACAGAATGTGCTGATGTGACCACAAGATAACCCAAATGTAAGCTGTCTGTGAAGAGCTACAGAGGGATCTTACAATATGATGAGTATATTTAAATTATTTGTCAAGTCTTTGTCAAGACAAGGTAATTTTCATGGAAAAGATAAGTATAAACATACTAAGACACTGATACCTTACTGCTATTCAGAAAAAAGTCCCAGTAAATAGGGTCAAATGAATCTCTAAGAACACCTAAAATATTATACAAAATATTAGAAAGGAGCAGAGAATTTAGAATAAATTACAAATCAGTATCACTCTGCTACTGTAGAAATTTGCATTTAAAATATAATGTCTGGTTCAAGCCATTCCATCCAAAACAAAAACTACCAAACTAGGAAAGCACAAAAAATAATGAAAACAGTGCTCAACGGGAAAGCGGGCTCCATACAAGGACACATTAATTAGCCAGGAATCCTTTATCTTGGAAAGCCAGTAGATGGAAAAGTATGCTAGTTGTATCTAAAACTATAAACTTACTGGAAAGACTGAATAAGAAACAACTATTTACTCTTTCTCCTATGTATAGAGTTTATGTGGCAAGGTTTTGCGAGTGGGCGGAGGTCATAAAGGGGCTTCAGTAGAAGACAACAAGAGCTGGCCCCTGGTCCAACAGAACCAGTTTCAGTTAGCTCCAATACGACCACACTGCTGGCCAAAGCTGAGCTGATCAATGACATTGGTAGCATCTTTGAGATTTTTAAAGTTTAAAAAGCACTGCAGAGCAGGTGGAGGAGAGGAGTGAGAAAATGTGAGAGAAGCAGCCCTACAGACACCAAGGTCAGTGGAGAAGGAGGGAGAGGAGGTGCTCCAGGTGCTGGAGCAGAGAATTCCCTGCAGCCTGTAGCAAAGACCATGGTAAGCCAGGCTGTCCCCCTGCAGTCCATGAATGACCACAGTGGAGCAGGTATCCACTTGTAGCCCATGGAGAACCCCATGCTGCAGCAGGCAGAAGCTGCAGCCCCTGGAGAGCCCATGCAGGAGCAGGCGTCTGACAGGAGCTGTGTCCCATGCAGAGGTCTTCTAGCAGGACCTGTGACCCTGTGGGGGACCTATGCTGGAGCAGTTGGTTCCTGAAGGACTGCACTCTGTGGGAAGGACCCATCTTGGAGTTCATGAAGAACTATATCCCATGGGAGGAACTCCATGATGGAGTAGGGGAAGAGCATGAGGAGGAAGGAGAGGCAGAGATAAAGGTTTATGAACTGACTGCAACTCCATTTCCCCATCCCCCTGTGCCACTTCCTGGCAGAGGGTAAAAGACTTAGGAGCATACCTCAGCCTGGGAAGAGGAAAGGGGTGATGGGAAGGCATCTTTATTTTTGTTCTTATTTTTCACTATCCTTTGCTACAATTAATTGAAAAGAAATTTACTTCATTTCCCCAAGCCAAGTCTGCTTTTTGGTAATGATAACTGGTAAGCGGGTCCCTCTGTCCTTATCTCAACCTATGAAGTTTCTGATCTGTCATGCTATTGAGGGGGAGCAATAGAGTGGCTTGGTGGTCACCTGGCAGCCAGCCAATGTCAACCCACCACATCCTAGCATAAACAGTAATGACTGATCAACCAATTGTCAGGAAGCAGATTTAAAACAAAATTAATACAAATTTTTTTGACCCCTAAAAATACTTAGTTAAAATGCTGAAGTCTACAAGTTCTTAGAGTACATTTCTCACAGCAGTTGTTTTTTAATGTATGAAGTATTTTATCATTCAGAAACAGTAATTACCCTATTCTAGTCTATTCAGTTAAAAAAATGAGTATGACATTACTGCAGAAGCAATTTTCACTTCCATGTCTCCACTTCTATTAGACTTTACTTCTTTATTCACAACAAAGCCTTATCCATGTTGAAAAGCAAAAGTAAAGCTTTATGCAATGTTAGGTCATGACTAGAAATGGTTCAGTGTGGTGAGGTAGTGGGAAAGGGGGACTGTCCCAACTGCTCTGGAATGCAGTTCTGTTTTTCTGCAGAGTTTTTTTGTTATTACTTATCTGCATATCACGGGGTGAGTGAAACACAGCAGCAAACCTGCAACTAATTCAGTAGTCATGTATGACCATAACCCAACTTGCTGCTTCACAACTACTTGGCCCTTTGTCCTGAGAGGCAGCAGAGTTGTATGAGCACAGGGCTGTGCTTTCTGTTCCCAGGATTCAAGTTAATTCCTCAGCATGACAATACACAGCTGATAATTTGCCACCATCTGTATTGTGGCAGGTAGATAATGCTCTTAATCCTTTTATGTTTCTCCATTTACCAAAAAGGAGACAAAACCATTAGATTTGCTTTCAAATATATGAGAAGGATTAAGTCATAAATATTTGTTCTGAGGGTTTACAAACAGAAAGTTCAACGAAATTTTTACCCCACCAAAGTTACTGGAAGTTCTGCTGCTGATTTCTGATTTCCATAAGGCCAAGGTTTTTGTAGCCTACATATGCTATTTGCTGTAAGAACTCAATGGTACTGAATCATACCTTTCGTCCCAGTTTTTGATGGTTTTCTTTTAATTTTCTTCTGACTTGCAGTGAATTTTTCCTTGATTGACCTCTGCTCAAAGAAGGATTCAAGGGTTTTTTGAGTTGTCTAACCATGAAAATAATACACTTTTCCCTTATGTTCAGATCAGAAAATTTCCACTTGAATTACTGAATATTGGCTTAAGGCAAGGTGGATGGAGAAAGAGAAGGAGCAAAATAGTACTTTTATAATAGACATCTAAAAGCAATAGGTGTTTTGTCATAAATGGTTAAGGTTACCAGTTTCATAAATATGAAATAGAGCTTCCAATCAGCTATATGGATTGCATTTTGGAGGTGAAAAGGTTAAGTTCATACACTGGAGGATGATTTTTTAACTTGTTAATTTAACAGTCACGGTTTATTTCTTCCATTAGAGAAAATTTTGCTGTACCCTGAACATAAAATTGCATTTATGGAGATTTGACTGACTATAAGAGAAATCGGGAATCAGTTCTAGTGTAAAGCAGTTTAACAAAAGTGATTTTAGACAGCTGAAGAAGATCTATGTCCTGATCTGTGCATTTTAACCACTCTGTAAAATTATTGTAGTCTTTTCTGTATTTCTACAGTTATCAAGTACATCTTTGTATTTCCTACGGATAATACGCTAAATGTATACTTCCTGACTTCTACCCTATGCTCCTCTGAACACCAGTAAAATCCCACAAGTATTTAAGCCTGAATATAAATAAGAATTTATGCAGTGAAAACTCATTACAAACCATAACACAGTACAACTTCAGATATTTGTAGGCATTAAGATGAAACTATGAAAGCAAAATGGTCATAAAGATCATTTAGAAATGTAGTCTTTGGTATAAAATGGTAATAATTAAATGAAGACTGAATTTGCTGATCCATCAATAAAATCTCAACCTTGTGAGTTAAATCAATGAAGGAATGATGAAGAGGAAAAATGCAGCGGTAAAGAAAGAAAAAGAGGGAGATCATGAGTATGCATTAAGTTACTTTGATATCTGGCAGGATCTCTGGCTTGCAAATTGTAGATGACACCCACCCCCACCTCCAGAGACTGTAAACTTGAAACAGAATGGCTGTGAATAACACCTCTGCACCACTGAGTCATGCTGTGGGGCAGAACTGAACATGCCAAATAGGATATGTAATGCATTCTGGTATACTATATGTGCTACACAAATTACTTTTTAGTGTTGTACAGCATGCTGATCACTTCTTACATGAATAGAATTTGCATGTGTTCATTGAAAGCATAAAAATAACCAAGGTTCTTGAATGAATGTCACTTTTTACAGAATATTGTCTGCCATATCATGACAGCGTGGGAAGAGATGCTATTTTCTTCACATCTTTAAAAAGGTGGATGCATTCCATGAACTCAAGCTTCCCACCTTTGTTCCAACCAAACCATTTTCTGTAGAATGACAACTAAATGTATGTAGTCAATGGCATGAGTGTCTGAACATCTAATATATTTGGATGTTTGTATTCCACACATCTATGAGGTTGGTAAGCATTATTTTAAGAACTGAGAAAAACGTAGTGATTTTCCTAAACCTCCCATGGGAGTTGGACATAACAACCTTAAAACTAAGGTTGTTGTCAATGAAGTGGTCTTTACCTGCGCAGGACCAGCAACATTTTAATTATTAGAAGATCTCAGATGTAACTTACTTTTTTCCCTTCAGTAATGGGCACCAATTCACCTAAAATAAACCTTTCCCTTGAGGTGGATTAGTTTTGTTATACTTATGTTAAAAAATAAAATAATGCAGATTTCCACTGGAAAGCTTTGAACCTTAATGGTGCTTTACCCACTCCACTGCTTCTTATCTATCAGCTGGAAATACATGCTTCCAAGCTGCTAGATCTTTTTCAGACAAGTTGGTGAACTGGAAAAAAATGGCACCCTGGCAACACAGAAAAAAACAAGCATATTTCTTTCAGATTCATCTTCCTAATTTCTCAGATTTAAAAAAAAAAAAAAAAAAAAAAAAAGAGGCCACAGGCTGGATACATTCTTTTAAATCATCCCTGTTTATATGCATGTATCCTTCTCTATGAATACACTTAACTCTAGCCTACATTTTTATTGTCTATAAATGAATTCTAAAAAATAAGATTTTTTTTTCTCTTTAGGGATTCTATCCTAACTACTTAGTTCCTCTTCAGAGAGCTATTTATTTATATGCCTTCAAATGAGATAGAATGTTAACTCTATTTCTCACACCAAATACAATTTCTTTTAATACATACTGATTATAATTTGCTTCACTAACTTTATAAAGATTGTAATACCTGCTAGCAAGACAACCAAAAAGAAAAACCTTGCTATGAATCCTAATTGATTAACTCATAAATATGAGCCTAAAGAGAAACTGCACAGTGTTGTCATTTAAGCTGTGTCCTAGGAGAGGTTTTAATAATAATATTTTTATATTCTATTGCACATAGATCACATAGATGTGATCCTGAAAAACTTCAGCCTCCATTTCCTGAAATGCTGGCCACTAAAGATTAAAGAAGGTTCATGCATGTGCATGAGTCTGATTGTACAGAAACTTGTGTGTGATCATCTAAGGGCAGTACTATTTGTGTCAAGATTTTTCCAGTCATCTCACATGACCCTGCCATGCAACACAGTGCTAGTGACAATGCTATCATCCATTTTCTATAAAAGCAGATGGGAAACAGGTAGTTAAGCTCAGTAACTGCCTGGTTTTGACTAAGATTTTTCCTTTGTTGTTTAAGTCACTTGTGAGAAAAAGAAAACTGTGGAACACAAGGCAGACTAGAGAGGTGGAGGGATGAAATGGAAAAAAAGGTTTCCCCTTTGATTTCTGATGGTCCTTTCTAACACCTTATCTCAGTGCCACATGAGGTCTGTCCTGTTCCTGGTGTTCCAGAACAGCTGGGCCTGAAACACCATCTGGCTTTAGGTGGTCCAGCTACAGATTTTGTTGGGAAAAAATTGTCCTCAGCTACTTGTGGCAAAGGCTATACTAATCTTATAAAAAAGCTAGGTTTTAGCAACCATAATGGGTGATGCATGTACATAAAACTTTAAATTTGTTCCACCAATCATGTGACATACCTCACAGGATGGACCCTACACATTATTTAAACTTCACTATAGATGGCATTTTGTTATTTATATAATAAATACCTGTACTCAGCACTGGTGAGGCCGCACCTTGAGTATTGTGTCCAGCTCTGGGCACCTCAGCACAAGAGACATATCGAGGTGCTGGAGCGAGTNATTCTATGATTCTATGATTCTAATGCCTTAAAATCGCACTCAGTGGGTGTTACTGCAGGTTGCATAAACAAAATGACGTGCAATATCAGTAATTTAGAGTATGTTTTCTGATTGAAAGTGCCTTGGATCAAAGAATGATTTACAAAGTGAATATCAATTTTGCATGTAAATAAGTTTCCTTGTGGAGGTATTTTCAGGTTTTTTACCTACTTGTCTGTTCATACATATACACATATATATGCACAAATGCACACTAAGGAGGTTAAATGTTTTCTTAGATTAAATAGGAACATATTTTATCCTTCCAACTACACTGTGAGAGACAGATACATGGATATTTGCACCTTTAGTAAACGACTAATGAAACCTTATCAGAAGTAATGTACCTCAAGTAACAGTAAAAGCTGACTGATGCATATCTTTTTATGATTCAAGGCTTACATATGAAATTGGTTTCTCTAATAATAAATGAACTTCATTATATAATGCTTGACTAACACATAATAATAACAGATGTAGTTTTTACTTAGGTGAACAAAAATATATTCAGTTTTGCAACAGCAGGGTCTTTCATTATTGTTTCACTTATTTAGGTGAAGCATTGATGAACATTTTAAAAGAAAAAAGTCATTGGATTATTTATGTCATCATCAGGTTATTTATGTTTTACAACAATATAGGACATGTTTTCTAGGTATTTATTTTGAACCTATGTTACATAAATCTACATTTTCAGTTTTCTTCATTTTCATTTTTTGCATGTTTTACTAAGTCAGCTGACTTTTCAAATATAAGCTTTGAAATTACAATATTGCTTCTAATCTACAGTCAGTCATAAAAATGTCCTTTGCCTCTTTATGAATGTATGCAAATTGTTGATGTTGAACTGGACATTTAGTACAATTTTATAGTTGTTAAATAGATACACTAAAGCTCTGTTGCTATGAAAAATTTTTAACAAAATAAATAATAAAATTATTATTTGGCTAGCATAAATAGAAAAGGGGCAATTACTAATCAGGCATATTTGCATATATATATGTATGTATAAATACTAGGCATATTTGACAGAGAAAATAAGTTGTCTTTTGAAATATAAGAATCACAGAAGTAAATCTAATGGCTAGATCTCATGCAACTGCTGTTTAGTATAAATCTGTAAGAAAGAAAAAAAAATTAATAACTGGAAATTGCATCTATGAGCAAATAGAAATTACAACTATATTACAACTTTCCATGTGTGCCTTTCCATGGAAAATGATATTGCCCTCCTAACCAGTGAAATAAGAAAATAAATAGCTATCTCATGCTCTTAAAAAAAAAGAGATAATTTGTCAGGTTATTAACGACATCTGTGGTTTAAATCTTATAGAATTTTTTAGTTTTTTAGCAGTGATGTGGTTGTTGATTTCAAAAAAGAGCAGGAACAGACTTCATGTTTAACGTAATTTATTGTATAGTGAGCCAGGTTTATAAAACCTCTCTTTACAGCTGCAGTTTTCTGTTCATGGTTAACTTCACATGCAAATATTAGGAAGCTTACATAAAATACTGAATCTGAATATGATTAAGTAGTGTAATAAAATGTTATAATTTATGAAACAATTAACATTGTATATTCAAGAATTTAAGAGCAGAAATGGTACTTCAGGTATGCTGTGTTAATGAAATGATATGGGGATTTGAATACAGCTTCAGTAAGTTTGCAAACACCACCAAGCAGCATAGAGCAGTTGACATACTGGAGGGAAGGGATGCCTTCTATAGGGACCTGGGCAGGCTTGAGAGGTGGGTCCTTCCAAATCTCATGAAGTTCAACAAGGCCAAGTGCAAGGTCTTGCACCTGGGTCCCAACAATCCCAAGGACAAATGCAGGCAGGGCAAGCCTGAGGAGAAGGACTTTGGGGTGTTTGTTGATGACAAGTACAACATGAGCCACCAATGTGCACTTGCAACCCAGAAAGCTAACCACATCCTGGGCTGCATCAAAGGAGGATGTGGTCAGCAGGTTGAGGGAGGGGATTTTGCCCCTCTATTCTGCTCTGGGCGAGACCCCACCTGGAGTACTGTGTCCCGCTCTGCAGTCCTCAGGACAGGAAGGACATGGGCCTGTTGGAGCAAGTCCAGAGGAGGTCCACAAAGATGATTAGAGGGGTGGAGCACCTCTCCAGTGGTGACAGGCTGAGAGAGCTGGGGTTGTTTAGGCTGGAGAAGAGAAGGCTCCAGGGAAACCTTATTAACAGCCTTCCAGTACCTAAAGAAGGCCTACAGGAAAGATGGAGAGGGACTCTTTTTTTACAGAGTGTAGTGGTAGGATGAGGTGTAATGATTTGCTCCTCAGTTCAAGAGGGACAAAGAAATACTGGTGGGAGGCCAGTGAAGGGCTACAAATATGATCAAGGGAATGTAGCACCTCCCATTTGAGGAAAGGCTGAGAGACATGAGTCTGTTTAGCCCGGAGAACACTGAGAGGTGGTCTTATCAATGTTTATAAATATTAAAAGGATGGGTTTTGAGAGGATGAGGCCAGACTCTTTTCAGTGGTACCCAGCCACAGAATTAAGGGCAATGAGCACAAGCTAGGACACAAGAAATTCCACCTCAACATGCAGAGAAACCTCTTTACTTTAAAGGCAACAGAGCATTGGAACAAACTGCCTAGAGAGATGATGTCTCCTTCTCTGGAGATATTTGAACTCCACCTGGATGCATTTCTGTCCAACCTTCTTCATGTGACCCTGCTTTGTCAAGGGGATTTGGACTAGATGATCTCCAAAGGTTCCTTCCAACCCTTACCATTCTGTGATGCTGTGATTCTGTGGTTTTAAACTGAAAGAGTGTGGATTAATTAGGACAAAATTATTAACTGTGAGGGTGGTGAGGCACTGGAACAGGTAAAAAGTAATAGACAGTAATAACTAACTAAATTAATAAATTAATAAAGTATGATATGAAAATAAATACAAAAAAAAAAAAAAGAAGAGTTGAAAAGCATCAGGGGGAATGGGTAGAGTAATGAGCAAAAAAGGTATTAAATTCTTAGTTTTTACTTTAATACAAGATCAAAGAAAAATGTGCTTCATGCAACACAAAACTAAGGTGTCTTTATTTTAAGACAGTGACATAATTTACATTAGTTGAGCATGGAGTTGTAGGCAGTTAGTAGGAAAATATTGATAGTTCATTATATCTGTTTGGAGTTAAGCTTTAAATTCAAAATTTAATTCAATTGAATTTTTAATTCAAAATTTCCCCAGTCAAAATAGATATTTAACCAGAGAATGCAACTTGAACACTGTCCTGGTCAAAACCACGACAAACACTAACATTGTTGAGCTATGAGATGTGGTAGGGATAGACCCTCCAGAACAAGATTTTTGGATTACCTCCCCAGAGAAAAAAGAGAGATGAGAGAAGGCACCAGCATATGTAAAGGTGAATGTCTGCATTACATACCACAACATACTAAACACATAAAGTTAGCTCTGAGAGACCTGACATGTCTCTTCAGAGCAAGCGGTACCATACAAATACTAATGCAAGTAGTAACTTCAGAGCAGTGCATCCATTGCTGTGTGGTACTCCATCTGAATTAATTAGTCCTCTTGTTAGAGCTAATGAGCCTGGGCAGAGTGCTGCAGCAAGGCAGCTTGTCTCCTTTGTTTGCTCTAGGTTGTCTCCTTTTCTCTAGGTGTAACCTACATAGTAGGTCAGGAGAGAAATGCAATTTAAGCCTGTCATTTTCCAAGGAATGCTGTGCTCCTGTGTTTTATGTTGCATGGGAAATTATATACTTTAACCAGAATTGGTTATAGCCATTCTGAAGAACTTTTTAACATCTATAATTTGACAGAGTTAATCGGCACACAAAGCTCAGTTCTCTATGCCTTTCCTTAGCAATGGCTTTTTTTTAACTTTTGGCTGACTAGAGATATGAAAATCATGTCTCAGAAGCAGTTGAGCAATAACCGTAACTCATCAAATCAAAGAATTACTAAGAAAGACAATTATGGTAATTAATATGGTTTTTAAATATTGTAAATACTTGTGAGAATTAATACAGAGTGTGAAAATTTAAATGACTGACATTTTGTATAGTCTGGATGAACTTAAGGGAACTGCAAATTAGGTTCAAATACAAATTTTGAGAAGCAGTATGCTTTCAAGAATAATTTACAATATAATTGCATTTTATCTGTTTTGTGGGAGGTATATACTCACAAAGACTCAGGTCCAGTTTTGGCTGAGGATTACAAATTGGGTGGAAGCAATGACTATTTCAAAGACTAAAACAAAGTATAAAACTCTAAAGGAAACCACTAGGTGACTCAGTTTGTCTATTTGAACACCAAATTAAAAATATGACATAACCTAGTTATTTATACAATACCGATATGTTAAGCACTTAAACAAGGATTTAAGTTATAGTGTCATGCACACTAAATGTCAGTGAAAACCACCTTAGTGATGCTTACCTGTGTACCACACAGACCTACTCGTAACCATATATCCCACACCACTGTTATCTTTCTTCCGACTCCACTTTCTCAGCCCTTATCATCCACATCACAGACACAGAGAGAGGTATTTATGTATTAATTCGTCCTTATTTCTTGCACGCATAACTGAGGAGGCATCAAGAACTGTGTCACATTATTTTGAAGAGTTCAGTGCTACCTTGCATGAAAGAGCACATGCCAAACCACTGCTGACCATGGATAGGATGAACTGGTTCTGACAGGGAGGGAACTAGAAATAAGTGGGTTATGTCCTCAAGATACTAGGTAAGTTTAAAAGGAAACATCTGGTATCTCATGTACACAACAGGGGCAGGTGAAATCCTGATGCTGCTAGCAATCCCCACCGCAAGTTCAAACCACAGGAAGCTGCGTATAACCAGGCCCAAGGGAGCACCAGCCACCAGGAGCACTATGACCAGGTGACACAAACAGGGAGCAGCATGTGTTTGGAATGGTGTCAGCAGTCCACATGTCAGTTCTCACATAAGGGCACATGGAAAAGGCTGTGCAACCTGCCAATGATCAGGCTGCTACCTGCTCTACTGTCCCACAGGCTCAGGATGAAGCCACTCCAATTGACTGGTGGCTGTGCAAGGCTACCCAGAAGGTTGAGGTCTCCAGGAAATTAGAATCAGAAGGATGACATCTTTCAAAACTATTACTATTTTATAAGTGGACTCTTTTTCTAAGAGCAGTAAGGAGACTGTGACCTTTTGAAAGATAATTGTGTCCACCTACTACAACTGCCAGGTTGTGCCTGAAACACTAGTGGAAGCACCACAGCCTATCAGTGCTGACCCCTATATCCAAACAGAACTCCCACAGGACTGAAATAGCCGACCATACCTTAAGTATGGCACTCGTTGGGGAATTTTTATGGTACCACTCAAGGCAAATTAAATTTAATGAGTAACGCATTAGGCAGAATCCCACAGCAATATACAGTTCCACACGGAGTCTGAAAAGATGCTTCCCAAGCAGATTTCTAATACACACTTGCACCAACACTGGTCCTTTGAACATTTGCATGCAGGACCTCAGCCTAGTCATGGGTCAATACCCCAGTCCAACTCTGCTGCCCAAAGGCAGGCCCCTGCGTGCTCATCTTCCAGATGTTAAGCAAAACAATGCTGAGGATCTTTCTTATCACCAAGGGAAATTTATCTCCTTTGCAAGGAGTCATTCTTTCTCCATCATTCATGCTTTCAGCCAGTTTAACTCTTTCTCCCAGATGGCAGACAGAGGGCACCTACAGCTTACCACTGCTGAGGGGTTACGATTAGAATTTCCCCTTGAAGTTCCAGTATCTGGAATTCCCCCAGCACCTGAAAGTAGAAGTGGATGTCATAGCTGCAAGTATGCCCAGCTAGAAGAAATTGGGCAAGTAGCTATGTTACAAAGGGAGCTAAACAAGACCAGTAGTGTCCAGGAATGTGAGCAGGAGGTTGATATGTGGTACTGTGCACTCTCCCAGTTTGATCAACAGCTCAAGTCTGTGCAGGGTGAAGGTAAGCCTGAATTCAACCTTAAGCTGACTGACACAAATAACTCACGATGTGTAGGAGACTGGACATTTTTGCTCAGGGCAGAAGGAGGCTTCCTCCTGTCCCCAAAGTGCTCCGCCAGAGCAGACATGCTGCTCTGGGGCTACAGAATGAAAAGAATGTGAGTAACAGACAGTTGACTATACAAAGATGATCCAGCTATCTACCTGCATCAAAACCAGTGCCACCAGAAAGATATTAGTAATCAGAGATTCCTTACTGTGAGGCACCTAATCATTGTTTTGATATCCATGTAATTTCTTTAAAGAAGTTTGCTGCCTACTGGGAACTTGCATTCATGACATCACTGAGAGGCTACTGAGCCTGGTGAAACCTACAGGCTGTAATTTGCAATTGCTATTCATTGTAGAGTCTAATGATAGTATGATGAGGCAACTTAGTCCTGTCAAAAGAGAACATATGTCCCTCAGAGCAATATTCCTATGAGGAGTGGCTGAGGGAGCTGGGATTGTTTAGTCTGGAGAAGAGGAAGCTCAGGGGAGACCTCATGCACTCTGCAAGTTCCTGAAAGGAGGTTGTGAAGAGGAGGGGGTCAGCCTCTTCTCCCAGAGAACTGATGATGGGACTCAAGGAAACGGCCACAAGCTGCACCAGGGGAGATTTAGATTAGATGTCAGGAAAAACTTTTTCTCCCAAAGAGTGGTCAGGCACTGGAATGGCCTGCCCAGGGAGGCGGTGGAGTCACCGTTCCTGGAGGTGTTCAAGAAGTGTCTGGATGAGGTGCTAGAAGACATGATTTAGTAGCTTAGAGGGTGACAAGAGGACAGTTGGACTAGATGACCTTGTAGATCCTTTCCAACCTTGTGTTTCTATGATTCTATGATTCTATGATTCTATGATTAAAAGGATCAATAACACAGGTGTTGTTCTCCTCTATCCTCCCAGTCAGAGGACTGGGTTTGGGAAGAAGTCAAATTGAGCAGCTGAATGCTTGGGTTCGTACTGGGATCAATACCATTTAATATCTTCATCAATAATACACCAGTGTGATAGAGTGCATCCTCAGCAGGTTTGCAAATTACAGCAAGCTGTGTGGTACAGTTGATTTTCTTGAGCAAAGGGATGCCATCCAGAGGGACCTCAACAGGCCTGAGGAGTGGGTGCATGCAAACCAAGACTAGTGCAAGGTCCTGAACTTGGGACAGGGTAAACTCAGATATCTATACACTCTGAGAGACGAATGGATTTGGAGGGGGCCTGCAGAAAAGGACTGGAAGATACTGGCAGATGATAAATGGAGCATGAGCTGGCAGTGTGTGCTGGCATCACAGAAAGCCAACTATATCCTGGGCTGAATTCAAAGAAGGATGGCTAGCAGGGTGAAGGAAGTGATTCTCATCCTCCACTCTACTTACATGAGGCCCTGACCTGGAGTACTGCATCCAGCTCTGTGGTCCCCAGTTAAAGAAAGACACACACCTGTTAGAGCAGGTCCAGTGGAGGGCCACAAAAATGATCAGAGGGATGGAACACCTCTCCTGCGGGGAAAGGCTGAGAGAGTTGAGGTCGTTCAGCCTGGACAAGAGAAGGCTCCAGGAAGATCTTATTGCAGCCTTTCAGTACTTAAAGAAGGCATACAAGAGAGATGGAGAGAGACTTTTTACCAAGGCCTCTAATGACAAGACAAGGAGCAATGTAAGAAATGTTTTATGATGTGGGTGGTGAGACACTGGAAAAGATTGCCCAGAGAAGTGTGTGCTCCATCATTTGAAGTTTTCAAGTTCAGGCTGGATAGGGCTTTGAGCAACCTGATCTGATGAAAGATATCCCTTCACATTGCTGGGAGGTTGGACTAGATGACCTCTAAATATTCCTTCCAACCCAAACCATTCTGTGATGGTTCTATATTAGTGTTATAAGATCTGAACTGTCATAGAAAGCTTGAAAACAGAGCCTTAAGTGAGTCAGTTACTGAGCAACAAAGTATTTCAAAATCATTTTTGTCTCCTCATCTTTCAGTTTTGAAAACCTAGTCCTGTTTTCCCACAACCTGAAATGTCCCTGAAGTAGATGCTCCTGACATAAAATGGTTTAGTCAAAGGGAAGATTTTGCATTTTATGAAATTTTTAGAGGTAAGGGCCAATTGCAGCTTTGTATTCCTCTAAAGCAGGAACTTTGTTTTATACTATTCTTTGTTCATTCTCCTTCCTCAGTCTGTGCCCCTTTCAGTTCAGCAACTGAGCACAAAATTGTTACTCACCAAGCTTTGTACTTTAATTGGTTGGAAATATAAATCAATGCTATGCCCTGTAATGAGCTCTGAGAGTCATTACAGTACTTTTCCAAAGCAATTGCTATGCAAATGAGAAAAAAAAAAACAATAACCAACACGAAATTTATAACTCAGTATTTTAAAATATGTTTGTAGTTCTACAAAAAAAATCAAAACCCTAGAAAGGCCTAAACATTCAGAATTTCTCGTTCTGACCATCAAAAAATACTTTGCTTTTATGCTAGTTTATTTGACGTGACATTTACAGACTATGGAAAGGCCAAGTACACAGGAATATGAAAGTTTCCTTGTGCTTTTGAGAAGCAAGTTATTTCTTCACTGAATCAGCATTCCTGAATCAGAATGACTTCTACTTTTTGCTGGTTATCAGGCTAAATAGGTGAATGACAAAAGATATTGACCATTCAAAGGACTTTAAATGAAAGCCCTAGCATTCACTTCAGCTAAAATTGTTCACTTCATGAACAGTTCACTTCGTAACAAGAAGTAATTTTGACTAGTCTCCTTCATGCTGTTTTTCCTTCTAGCAAGTTTTACATCGGTATTTTCTAAAACAGATTTTTTTCTAAATTTTTGACAGAATAAGCACCTTACTTTTAGCAAAGGCAAGCCATTACTTTGTTTCCTGTTACTGAGAATTCTCATTACAAAATTTTCAGTAGTGAAAAGTATGGTAATTCCTTCCTTAGCTCATTACTGCCTAGGTTCAAGGGTTGTGTTCTGAGTGTTGAAAATGCACGATGCGGCATGAGAGCACAAGGATACTGCCATTTGCCTTTTCACTGGAGTTTATTCTTAAAAATAATATGATTTTCTCAGGTAGCATTTCAAAGTCCATACCAGAAAGTACCAGTAATTAAATTAAATTAATTAAAGTTCCATGTATGTATGTTTTGCGGTGTTTTTGCAGGTAGCAAAGTACTGAAAGCTTGTGCAAAAGAACTGAAATTATAATTTTTGAGCTTTTGTCCCATAAGGCTTCACTAAATATTCTCTTCTATTATTCAATTTTCTCTTGACCTGATTTTGTTCCCCTGATTGTAACAGTAAGTGTATTTCTCAGCATACTCAAGGTGGCTTCCATAATAAAGCCAGTTAAGCCTAAAACCTCCCCCCCATACTCTTTCAAATATAAACCAATTTTCAATTGATTGACTAAAACAAAACACCTTCCTTATCCCTCAAGGGATTTATCAGATAAACCCAGGTCACACTGTCAGATTTTGCATGGGCTTCCAGGAATTCAGAATTTAGGATGATGAGAAGCAATGACTCTTGGTCATATGAAAACCCTGAGGGATACAAAATTTTATTAGGTGAAAGACGCAAAACACAATCAGCCTTCAACACAGCCATTTTATTTCTAGTAAAGGGACCATCTGAGTCAAGCTAATTGTCCCCAATGGTCAAGAAATCTATGAAGAGATCTATTGCTCATAGAAAAGCTGTTAATATTTTTTTTTCCCACTTGCACCTCTAGCTCCTGTTAAGGTCACAAGTTAATACAATAAGGTCTGGATGAGATCAGTGATTTCTATACAGTGCCAGGACAGACATATCTTTATTTAAGTGAATTCATTTTGAATTGTTCCAGTTACTTGCCTTTAGGGAATAAGATATCTACAGTCACATTCAAGTAATCTGATTATCTATTACTAAAAATCTTGTATCTATTGGTCTTTGTACAGCTAGCTCTGTATTTTCTTACTTCCAACATCTTCTATGAATTTTGAATACTTATAGCAATTTAAATTTACTGAATATTTAATAGCTGAAGCAGTGAGTGTTTCAAATTTTTGCTTCCACTATAGGAGGTATTAATTAATTGAATTCATACTATTAGGATATGTGCTTTATTTTTCAGGTATAGAAAGTTTTTTACATGGATGAAGGTGTTTTAAAAAAAATTACTATCGTGTTAACATTCATAGATTTAGAAGAACAATTATAAGAACTACCAGTGATGCGAACTTAGCCTTGAGCTCTTTTTCTGTTGATGATCAGTCCAACAACAGAGCAGAAACAATCACACTGAACAACACATTTTATTCTGAGATAAAACTGTATCTGTGGAAACACCATTTTAAATTCAGTTTCTTCCCTGCCGCACAGAGTATTAACTTTAAACTTTGCTTTTCCAAAAACTGAAAAGTAAGTATTCACATTCATAGAACAATTTCTAACTAAAAAATAAAATGGCAGCACTTTCTGAGACTTCAGCTAAGACTAACATGGACCTGACCTCTTAGTATCTTAGGGAGTCCCCACCAGAAACAGTAGACATTCTTCAGATAAATATCACTCAGCCTTGTACCTTGTAAAGTCATTTACACTTTTAAAAGTTGATATGAGATGCAACTAAACCAAGAGCTATTTATACATGGTTTGAACACAAGTCCAGTGATTACAAAAGTTGAGACTGCTACTCATCCAAATTACAAGCTTCATGTATTATAGACCATTTTGCACTACTGCTTACACAGTTCACAGCAGCTATGGCTTTCAGTGTCTCTTAACCAAAGTATGACTAATCAAAAATCAGGAGATGAGTGTCACAAATTACCTTTCTTATAAGTTTATGTACCTTTTGTATTTTTTGTACCTAAAACATAATTTTGAAACATTTTTTACCTTATATTAATATGAAAAGGATGATAATGAAATTTATTATTTTGACCCATTTACTTCTAAACATATCAATATAATATTTTGTCTTGAAAATGAGTAAGTTCAGTCATCCAGCTGGGTCACTGCTTGGATCACTCAGAGGAGGAACGGCTCATGCGACTGGAGTGCTGTGGTGGACAGACACAGGCACTTCAAGAAAGAGAGGAGGGACATGTTCTTTGTGTAAATGAGCAAACAGCTTTATGGAACAGAGAGCAGGACAGGGAGAGTTTGTGGTCCAGGGTCAGAAGAAGGACAGGTGAAGCTGACAACGTAGTGGGAGTGAGTTACAGACCAGCCGGTCTGGGTAAGGGGGTGGGTGAAAGCTTTTTTGAAGTATTTAAAGAGTCATAGACCCATGACATCTCCTAGAAGGACAATTTATCAGGACACATGCAATCAAGATTTCTGAAAAACATCTGGGACAGCTTCCTGATACAGGTACTAGGCGGGCCAAGCAGGGGTTCTGCGCAGTTGGATGTCCTGTTCACTATCAAGTGGATACAAACTGGGCTTGTGGTAGTCAAAGGCAGCCCCAACAACAGTGTCATAATGGTCTTCAGGATCCTCAGAGGAGTGAGGAAGGAAAAGGAGAAGAAATAAAGCACAGATCCTGGACTTCAGAAGAACAGATTTTGTCTTCCTCAGAAACTGGTACATAGTACTCCATGGGAGGCAGCTATGAATGGCAAAGGACCTCAGGAAAACTACTAAGTTTTTAAGGGCAATACCAGAACTGTTCATCCCAATACTCAGACAATCACATTTGTCTTGGTTAAGTGGAAAACTCACAGCATAGCTCCAATGCAAAAGGCACCATAAAGGGAAGGAACAGGGCCAGGCTACAAATGAAGAATTATAAACATTGCACATATATACACAGGTGGTTTCAGGAAAGACAAACTCAGCTGAAGTTCGAGGGACATGAAGCACAACCAGAGCTTCTGCTGCTACGATTGTGGTAACAGGCTAATCAAAGGAAAAAAGTGAATGCTGCTGAATAATCCAGTTGATTAAGTGACAGTGGACAGACAATACTGAGATATTTACTGTCTTCTTTGTATCAGTTCTCACTAACAAGGTGTAACAGGCCTTCCAGGTTAGTTACAGGATTCAAGGAGGAAAGATGCTACCAGGAAGAAATGAGGGTTGAGTCAATGATTGCTCAAAAGACACCAACCCACACAAGTCTTTAGGACCTGATGGGCAGCACTTAAAGGTGCTGAGGGATAAGGCCAATGTTCTTTCAAGGTCCCTTTCCATCAACTTTGATCATCTCCATTAAAGTCACAGAGACCAAAGAAGGTCCCTGACAACTGGAGAAAGACACTTTTTTCACCAATCTTCAGAACAGGGCAAACCCAAAATCTGGGGAACTAAGGGCCTACTGACCTTACTTCCACCTCTGGGACACACAGAAGGAGTTGTCTCTGAGCATGTTTTAGGGCAGGTGAAGGAGGAGAAGGTGGGATAGACAGCACAGATTAACTGAGGGTAAAGCAGACCTGACCTACCTGATAAAATGGCCAGATTTGTGGATGAAAGAACAGCTGATGACATTTACCTACTGTTATTTCCTCAGTCATTCTTTTCCTCTGTGATCCATTATCCCTCTAAACTCTCAGCAGACTTTTCTAGCCCTCTGCATTTTTATCTTGCTGAGTATAAAAGGTTCTCAGTACATTTCAAATATATCTTGTTTTCAAAAATAAAGATGATCTGCAGACTGGGCAGACCATCTTATGTCACCTTGAGGCTCAAAGGTATCTTTTTGCATATTTGTACACAGCCTGTGTACACCCCTCCTTGACAGCTTTTCAACTAGAAAATTGTTCAGCCGTAACAGGCATGGATAGAACTATAATACACTCAGCAAAGATCTCCCCTATCTTCAGGTCAAAGCTGAGAGTCTGATCATAAGGCATTCCTGACTTACGATCCAAGGCTACACTGGTCTCCAAACCAGAACAGTCATGACATTTTGGATGTCAATGGAATAGGACAATAAATCAATCTGAGGAAGGAATTTTAAAGAAGGAGACAAAAATATCACTGTACACATATTTTTGTCTATTCTGTATTTTTCTTCTCAAAAAGATACAAAATTATTCACATCAGTTCTAGCATTGCTTTCTGTGGGATGTTCAGGTAAAATGAGCAGAGCTAGTGAAGCCAAATGAAGCAGAACCCCAGCAGATTTCTTTCCCCCAAGCCATTGTGTCAAATTCAGTTCTGCAAATGAGTAGTTTCACGTTCAGAAAATATATCTGATTGCAGTCTGATTGCACATGAGAAGGAGTGGATAATTGTACTACATTATTTATTTTTTTTTAATTGTAGATTTATCCCTAGTTATAAAAACTATAAAAAAGATATTCATCTACCTGAATTTCACATGAACGTTCAAGAAGGCATTCAACTCTACCATCAGTGACTTAAACTATACTCTTTATCCCCATTTCATGCACCTCATATAAATATAACAATGATCGTTAGTTCATAAAAGCACACGTCTGAACACAATTAGCCTAATATTCTCATTACAGAAAATATGGTAAATTTTTGAGCTTTGAACAACTGCTCCATTGCTGTCTGTTACATTACTTGAGTTTGATTTCGTTGTTAAGTGCTATATTGACAACTCTAAGTGCACTGCAACTCTGTAACAAAACCAATGCACACTAAGATACACAAAGTCACAGTTGTGTGAAAATAGGTATATATTTAAAACATTCTGTATAAGATTTCCCAGAGCAGTTACTGTGCAATACACTGCTCAGGTAAATAATACAAATGTAAGAAAGTAAACCAAAACCTAAAATGTTGAGTTACAGTAGGCAGTATTTAAGATTAAGAAGCCATAGAGAGCCTCAAACTGCTGTATTTTGCTCTCAAACATTGGATCAAGACATGGGAGCAGCATCAACTAGCATGTCAGTGATCCAGGTAATTACTACAGAGAATATACTTGCCAGTTTTTCATGTAAGGTAATTAGAGAACAGTTTGTTGGAAGTTCAAAGTAATTGCATTAGATAATCTCCGTTATATGTCATACTTTTAGTTAAATCTAATTCTATACATGCACTAACCCCAAGAAAATGTGCCTTAACACAAAGTTATTTGGGCTTTTATTTTTTTTTTTAATTTTAAAAATGTCTTTTAGAAAATATCCTAAAGAAATAATATATTTCATTTATTTCAAATCTAAACCAGTGACTTGACCATACAATCATGCAATCACCCCTTCAAAAATCTAAATCAAAACCCATCTCATGTTGCAGAACACCTATCTGAACAGGACTTTAAGTTGCACAGATATGGATCTTACACACATATTCTTTGCCCACCTGTGAACATTGAAGTTAACAATCCCTTGAAGGAAGTCCTAACCTTTCTAGAGTTTGCTTGCCAGTACCATAAACTGTATATATGCACAAGTGACAATGCAAATACATAGAGGATTGCACTAAGTATATGACAGTAGTCTTAATGTTGAATGGTCTTACTTTTTGAGATCATCTTCCTGTCAGTAAATTTGATACCTCTTCTACCATACCCATTTTTTTTTCTTTATAGCTGAATTACATCGCTACAGGCTTGGGGAAGTGTGGCTGGAGAGCTGCCTGGTGGAAAAGGACCTAGGGGTGCTGGTCGACAGGCAGCTGAACATGAGCCAGCAGTGTGCCCAGGTGGCCAAGAAGGCCAATGGCATCCTGGCTTGTATAAAGAATAGTGTGACCAGCAGAAGTAGGGAGGTGATTGTCCCCCTGTACTCAGCACTGGTGAGGCTGCACCTTGAGTATTATGTCCAGCTCTGGGCACCTCAACACAAGAGAGATACCACAAGAGAGGTGCTGGAGCGAGTACAGAGGAGGGTAATGAAACTGGTGAAAGGCCTGGAGAATAAGGCTTATGAAGATTGATTGAGGGAGTTGGGATTGTTTAGTTTGAGGAAGAGGAGGCTGAGGGGAGACCTCATCGCTCTCTACAACTGCTTGAAAGGGCATTGTAGGGAGGTTGGTGCTGGTCTCTTCTCATTGGCAATTAGAGATAGAAGAAGAGGGAATGGCTGCAAGCTGCAGCAGGGTAGGTTTAAGCTGGACATTAGGAAAGTTTTTCCCAGCAAGAGTGGTCAGTCAGTGGAATGGGCTGCCCAGGGAGGTGGTGGAGTCCCCATCCCTGACTGTGTTTCAGAGTAGATTAGATGTGGTGTTGAGGGATATGGTGTAGGGGAGAACTTGTAGAGTAGGGCTGATGGTTGTACTTGATGATCCCAAGGGTCTCTTCCAACCTAAATGATTCTATGATTCTATGAATATTTTTCATTAAAGTTATCTGCCATATATACAGTAAAATAATAATAATGTACAAAGCTTCACGGAATTTTGCTGTAAGGGTTTATAAACAGGGCAATAATTCTTCTCAATATCCCTTTTTATTTTCAATATATTTCTTTAGCATTGGCTTTCATGTCTGCTCAGATCATTCCATGAAGCTATCTATCTGTGGATGGTAAGGACTGGGTTTCAGACAAGAAACTCTAATTAATTATCCTATACATTTACTTATTAAATAAATGTTTTGCCTTTTTAGGTTTTCAAGATTCAGAAGAAATCTATACTTTTAAAATGGGCTAAGAATTTTATACCGGCATCAGATGTATCCAACTGAAGGAAATCTTTTAATTACAGCAGAATTAGCAGAATTGGGCAATATTTTCAGACTCTCTCTTGTTCTAATCATATCTTAACAGAAAACAATGAGGCCACATATTCAGTAGGTGTTTGATAGTATACAGCAGAGTGATGTTTATATCACTGAATGACATTCATTACAATTTTAGAAAGCCTTTTTGAAAAAAAAAAATAAAAAAAGAAAGGAAAGGAAGAAAGGAAGAAAGAAAGGAAGGAAGGAAGGAAGGAAGGAAGGAAGGAAGGAANAGAAAGAAAGAAAGAAAGAAAGAAAGAAAGAAAGAAAGAAAGAAAGAAAGAAAGAAAGAAAGAAAGAAAGAAAGAAAGAAAGAAAAAAATAGTAACAATTTAGTCCTTTAGGAGATTTGGTTTATGTAGAACAAATTATATGCTGGCAATAAAAATCAGGTGTCAACTCTATTGAGCGGGAAATTAGAAACAGAAAGTGAGACATGAAGCCCACTGAAAGATAGCCAGACTCTTCAGCATGATGATATTCTTTTATCAAATGAAGAGGCAAACAGAGAAGCCAAACATCACTTTGCTTAGGGAAAGTTAAGAGCTAAAAGTTTTGATTGTAGCCAAAATATGACTGCCCAGATCACTTAAGGAACTTAAAGAAGCAGTGGTCAATTATTTCAGTTTTTTACAGTTTAGTGTTTTGGGTTTTTTTTGCTAGTTTTTCAGTTCAGTTTCCTGAAACAATCCAAACCATTGATTCTTCAACTTCTTGTAATGAGTGGGTTCTAAAGATGTTTAGTTTCAAAATAATGCTTTACTTTGAAGATAAGGGAAGATAATGTAATAAAATTTGAAAATGCATTTCATCCCTTTCTTGGCAGAAAGTCCATTCCTGGCAATATTATCAAAAAGGTAAGAGATTAGAAAATCCTTGAATAAAACCTTCAAGTAATAATGTTGCAATAACATGTCCCAGTAACAAGTATATTATTTGAATCCTCCCTATCATAAATTTGATGTTGATTAATTGCTTCCTGAAAAACTTGGAAAAATGAAGGGAACAAATAGAAACTGGCAAGGAACACAACCTGAATATTGTTTTATGCTCAAATGCATCACTTTTTCTGAGTTCCTTCTCTTCCTAGTGGTCAATTTTATATTTCTATTTTTTATGTTTCTTTTTGAATAGTACAGTAGACGACATGCAGATATACTATGATCCATGTATACTGAGTTTGAAAAAGACAGATAAAGTCAGTGAATTATTCTGCAGAGAAGGTGAATTTCTTAGTATTTGAATCCAAATACAGTAAAAGCTATTATCAAATCACCAGTCTTTTCTAGACTGTCTTTTAATGGACAACAGTTGACAAATTTCTTCCATCATGAGTCACCATAAAATGCTTCTCATATATTCACCAAAAACTACATGGATACATTACACCCTCCAATAAGTAAGGACTAGACATTTTGCCAAAGAAACATAAAGGAAATTTCAATTTCCATGTTAAAGCTAGCTACAGTGTTTATTTAAAGAGAGGATTCTTTCAAAACCAATAAAATTTTTCCTACAAAAGCTGAGTGGCTGACCAGTTAAACAAAAGACATTATCTGGTGCTTAAATATACGCAAGGACTCTGTATATGATAAG
>VZTM01032531.1:0-18465 GCA_013400555.1 Jacana jacana
TTCCTGTTTGGTATGCCATTAAGACAAAATCTCCTCAGTAACTGGGTGGCAAATACAGAAAGTCTTAGAGGACATTTCACAGGAGAGAGCAGCTTTTCTGGAAATCAGAAAGTTGGGTCATAAGTCCATATCACTGTTATTATTTTTTTTTTATTTATTCTTGCTTACTCAAGCATATATACGTTGCATATATATACTCAAGTATAAATGTTGAATGCAACACAAATATCAGGGAGGGAATTTTCATAGACTTTAGTGGAGTCAAGATTTTCAAGTAAACACATATTGTAAAAGCCAGACTTAAGAGACATTATCACTAGCCTGGATACATTTATTTTCCTCGTAACAAGGACACCAGTCTCTTTCAAGAATCCTAATTGTTCCTACTCAGAAGCCGTTAAAAATTATATATTGTATTATATTGAGAGTTCATCTAATTTAAATGTGAAAATTTTGTAAACATCTGTATTTATTATCTACCATTCATTCATTTGATTCTCTAGTACATTAGGGGGGGAAATATACATGCATTGCATTTTGGAGATTTTATTTTAAGGGCTGCTTTAATGAATTCTTAATTACATTATTCAAAAGATCCATTATTCAGCATTCACCTCACTTCTAAATGAAAGTCTTTACCTGACATGTGAATGAAATGAGTCTAAATGCTTTCCAAGCCACCTAGGGATTCGTAATTGACTTCTTGCTGAATGGCAGCAGCAGGTTTTCTTTCTGTTTTAAATTTTTGTGGATTGTTTGTAGAGATGGACAGGTATGAAATACTCAGCTATCCCAAGTGTCAGTGGACCTTCTAGGTGAACTCAGTCCCACCCAATGTAATGCAGCCACAGTGCTTGAGACAGGTGAAAGAGGTAAAAGCTAAAGAGAAAAATATTCATACTATTTCAAAGATTTTCCAAGATATTGTACAGTACTCAACAATTTTATTTTAGGTGGGAAAAGCTTGTAGCCACTGGTTAAACATATTATTTTTTTTAATGGTTCATTGTGCAAAAAAAGGTGGTAGACATTGTAAAAAGAATTGGGACTGTTTTTTCAAAAAGCGTAACTCAATACTTTTTTTCATTCCCCATTTATTTCAGCAGGACTAATATTTGGTATTAAATTTGGGAAAGAGCTTAAGAGCTCAAAATACTATACTGCATTTCAGCAGTTTAGCCAGCAACTTGAAATGAGTAGATGCATGGATTATTGTATTGTCGTTACATACATTGGGGCAAATTCTTCCATAACCACTCATGACCCCAATCAGCAGTAGGATCTGCAATGCAGAGGCTACTTGCTCCAGACTGAATCTATATAACAGGGACGTACCCATCTCCTAGAAAGACTGAGGTGGTTACTCCTTACTGAGGGTAAAGTTATATTGTTATTTTTGAAACCCTGGTAACATCTTTCTTTAAAAACACATTTATTGATTTCAGTGAGAGTTCTGCTTACATAAGAACTGAAGAATTCTTATCACAGAAATTTCCTGGAAAAAACCCTAATTACCTGAAAAAAGTCCTGCTATTGCTTTGTCAGAAAATTTTAAATATAACATTATTAACAGGGAAGTGTGCATAGTATATGCCTGCAATTCATTATTTGCCATCCTGTTCATTCTAAATATAATTTATTTTTTTTTTATGGAAAGAACATTATATAGAGCATTGAAGTATCACTGACTAGATACCACAGTATAAACTCAACTTCTTGTGAAAGGATTTAAATATTAATCTCCCATAGACTGAGATTGTCCATTTTATTTGCATTAAAAAGATGACAAACTTTCTTGTTTCAGATTAACATGCCATAGATAAATTATTATATACATTCTGTTCTTAGCTGCCTATGTTTTATAGAACTACTTTTGCAAAATAATGCATATTAAAAAGACTTTTGAGTGCTTTTACAGTCCTTAGATCAATTTTTTAAAATACATTTCTTAAACTACATTTTGTTGCTTTTCATACATATAGATGGAGCTTTGCTAGCGTCGAGGCATTGGTGGATAAATCATGACCTTTCCCCCTACCTGATTATGAAGAAGACTGTGAAATTTAATATGCTGCTTTAATTCCAGACCATTATTTATGGCTCAGCACTGGAAGGTGCTGAGCACGTCTCATGAAGTGCCCAGCATTCCCAATTCCCACTGGCTTTCTCACTTAACACCGTGCAGGACTGCGTTAATAATACAAAACCCACAGCACTTGTGTGATGCAGAGAGGCATTGGTTAACGAAGCAGCTGCAATATCAAGCAGGCTCAACCACCTACTGATAAAAAAGCAACATTTTAGAATGCCTAAGAAAGCTCAGATGAAAAACCACATTATCCACTCTTCTGATGGGCAAAAATGTATGACTGCTGCTTACAGGGACTCCCATTCACCCAGCCTAAAACTCTCCTCTCTAGGAGTGATTGAAGTGCACCCTTGAGGAGTTGCATCACATTGTGCATCCCGTGCAGAAGAGATCCTTCAGTGTGGACCAGCAACGGACCCAGCCTTTGCAGTTGATTTCTCAATACATAAATTGCTGGTTTTGTCCTGGTTAAATTGAAAAACACACATACATATTATTTTCCATGTGGAAAATAATAAAATGAAACAAATGCACCCAGTAGTACTCGTGATGCACTAAGGTATGTGTGTTAAGTCACCACTTCCAGATTTGTTCACCCAGACCATTTTATTTTTATTTTTATTTTTTGGTTCTGTTGGTTTTTTTTCCCTCCATACCCCATCTACCTGGATAGGGAATCAGTTTATTTTTGCGCACATCACTAAGGAAAATGAAACCCAAAATTCTCTTTAAAGGTTCTGGAAGAAGACATATCTAATTATCAAAGCATTTAAAAAATAAGCAACCTCTCCAACATGAAGTGTATCCTCCAAAAGACAGGCCCCAAGGCACACACACTAAGCTTCAATGAACAATGGGTACACTGGAAAATGAAAAGGTGCCCGTCCTGCAAAATGTCAGACCAGGCAAAAATCTCCCTAATCTCACTGAATTTTATCCTCTATTAGTTCAACAGAAATAATCCAGGGCTACTGCCTACCCATAATACCTAGGCTGCAACACATTTTGTTTCACAATCATTAATGTATTTGTTTCAGCAATGTTTCAGGCAACTGTGGGAAACTTGGGAGCGATGAAAGATTAGGGGCAACACCCAGAAAGGCAGAAGGCAAAAGTGCAGGATTTATAGAGCCAGTCGGGGGGACAAACAAAACAGAGCATGACTTCACTAGTTCCAATTATGAGAAGATATCTAATGTGAATACTTGGAAATACCTTTTACACAATTACTGTAAAAACTGTTTCAAATATGTAGCTCTGATCATGATTTTGGAGCTATGGCACTGTACAAAACTACTTTTTCTAAGCAGGTTCTTGAAAACTTTGTTTCATCTTCCCATATATAATTTGTACAGAAGTTAAAGGGTAGCTTTGAGTGCTTAAAGAAATGTAAAGATGACTTTCTAATGACATTATGTTCTTTTAAAGTTTTATTTGAACTACTGTGTGATCATAGTTCTCAGTCAAATATCTATTAGCTCTTCACTAACACACATCAATAAGATAGTCAGTGCACACTGAGTGCTTATATGTGCAAAGCAAACAAAAAAAATAATCATCTTTCTGTTCTTTTTGATGGCTAAGAAAGGAAAGCTGGTGACATATTCCATCAGATACTTTTAATATTCTGATTTTTTAAAGCATAGTTCCCTTTATTTCAGCATTTTTTTTACACAGTTAATGTATGTGAGATTATTAAGCAAGCTGCTGGTGTTGATGAAACAGGATGCAGTTGTGCCTAAAACATTTCAAGATAAAATGTTTCCTGTTTTCAGTCATTTCTAAAAGTCATCATAGCAGATTTGTCTCGTTTCCCACCCCTTTAACTTTCCATTTGAGACATTAAGTCCATTTGTGTTATATCTTGCCGGGTAGATAGAAGATACGGGTGGTCCTTCTATCAATCAAAATTGTAATTACCTTTCCCAATTGTCTCTGATATTTTATTCAAAAAGTATTATGACTCCTAGGCATTACATTAATACAATGATGGTTATTTTTATTGTTAATAATAATATTAATGGGATTTTTGAACCAGTGTATGTAATCCTAGATGGTCTTTTCTTCACTTCTTCATTCCCTCTCTGTCTTTTTAGAGTTTTTTAAGAATTATTTTAGGGGTAGTTCTGTGGGCTAATGCTAATGCAAATATAGGCTATGTAAAACTCACAATAAATTGTCAGCCATTCTTTAAGAATTCACAGCACATGTGTTACCCTGCCTTCTTTGCAGAAGATTTGAGGTACAATCATATAATGCAGAAGTAATTCTTTATTAACCGGGCTCCCTGACTGCACTAATAATGGTAAACGTGAGCAAAAAGAACTTAAGAAGAACCACTTGATATGATAAAGGATAGTTCTTTTACTATTATGATGTATAATTTCCTGTCTTCCCTGTAAAAAAGAAGAAATTTATAGCCATTTCCTGCGTGTACCTTTTTCATTTTAGTTTGACAATCCCCAGCTTTTTTACTTCAGCGGTACCTTTGTCACTGGAACCGAGCATTTGAAACTTCTTTCTAATTTGATAAAATATACATATGGCATTAGCATGCTAGAGGTAAAAGGTACTAACATCAAAGTCTGCACAGCTCACATTAGAATGATCTTAAATGGGCATTATATATTTATTTAGCAGGGAAAGAAGGAACTCACTTCGAAGCAGTTTAAAGGATCTTCATTTTGCTAAATGTTTCAGTCAAGAATTTTAATTAATCTTCTTACCAATAACTCCAGTTCAGTAAAGCAATTTAGAAACAGCTGTCGTTTATTTAGCAGTTTGGACATGGTTACAAAACAGGTGCATTGTTGCAGTGCAACCATTAAGGAGTTAAAGGATGTACATGCATACGCTATCTTTAAAGTTTCAACTTAGAATTATTGATGGATGTAAAGCTACTCACTCAAAATCATCTAACCTTCTTAACTGGTTAAAAGAGTATAATCCTCTCAGTTATTAGGAGACCTTTGAAGTGAAACAGTGAAACTCACTCCTTCTGCCTGTTTTGAAAATTCTCATTGACTGTAGACTAAATCACAGGGAAGTTTCAGCTGCAGCACTTTGTCTGCAGAGTGAGCTGTGGATTACTTGGTTGAACTTTGCTCCAGTCAAGACTTTGTAGTGCTTATAAATCTTGAATCCATCTAAGTTCACCTTAAATTAGCCTTGCAAAAACAATCTCTAAACTTCAGCTGTCTGCTTGGTGGCTTCTGGCTAGGTGCCATGCAGAAGCTGAGACGCTGATTAATTGTCTTCATTTCTTAAAAATACCTCACATTTTATTAAAAATAAAATATCATGGAATACACACTTTTGCTTTTCACTTCATAAAACAACAGTGTCGGCTGGTTCTATGCAGACCATTGGCAGATACATTGCATTTTAGAAATTAAATGGAAGAGAAACTTGAAAGCTTTACAAGTCCTGAAAGCCTAACTGCACAATAATGCCACTGCTGCATGAACAGCCTGGGACAGGGCCAAACAGACATGCCAAGATACAACAGATTTTTCAATTTTCCAGCAAATAGAAACAAATTCTGGTTTCAGAAGGTGTGCTTGACAAACACTTCTCAATGTGTTTCTGATTTGTGGTAAGAATGTTTTTACTGCTGGTGCCCTATACTTTTGAGACATTTATTTCCTAAAAGAAAGATTCCTTTCTATAAACCTCAACTGTCTGTTTTTCAAAGCAATTTAAAATCAAACACACAAATAAAATTTTTAACATATGGAAACCTTCATATAGAGAGTTACGTATTCCAAGTTAAAATTGTTTTATAAACTGTAATGCTTTGCAGATGAAAACACCGAGAAGATGACTGTTTTTAGCAGTAATGCTTTTTGACAGCGTTAAACCTTGTTTTAGTAATTGACATCAAAATGTTTGGTGGTTTTAAAATGGACCATTAATAAAAATGGCATGTTTTAAGTTTTAAAATTTTACTTAATACTGTGAAGCTGTATAGAATTACAAATATGATATAGTATTTTTTTAAAGAAAATAATCTTTTATATCTCTATGTTAAAAACAGTGCAGATGCATCTTTAAAGTATTATGTTGGCTCTTTGTTGTAATAAGTATCCTAGGGTTTGAAGTTTGAGTGGGTTTTTTATATCTGCATCACATATGCATTTTTTTTCTTTCTCGGGTCATTACTTATCCTCTCCACCAGCTGACTTTTTCTCAACGGTTTTTATGATTTTTGTTTAATAGAGAGTTTAACCTGAAGATTGCTGTACATAGAGACATTTATTATTTAAACATTAGCAGACTATTAGTTTGCACACTGAATACTTTTAAGATGTGTACATTAACAGTTCTAACGTATTTTTGGAATAGTAAACCATAATTTAGAGGCATGATGCAGTCTTAAAAAACTGTTCTTAAAGAGCAGATCTTTTAAACTTTTTCTAGTTAAAGAGGATGTAGAGCATTTAATTCCCTTACTTTAAAAGTAGACGATAGTTTTGAGGGAAATTTTTCTTCCCTAAGTCTACTGAAGTTTGTTAATTTTTGAAGTAAGTTTTGATACCACATTTTGTATAGACAAAATCTGAAAGAATTAAAATGTTGATGCACTAGTGCTGAATAAACAGTGTGCATTAGAGTTTTTCACTAATGTCCTGTTTACAAATTAATTAAGTGGGTGCTTACTTTTAAGCATCCATTTAAACATCATTGACTCCTACTCTCAGAGTCCTGTATCCGTTTTCAAGAGCTCCACTGCAATGAGTCATAAATTAATTTGCATTTTCCTACGGGCTGATTGTGTCTGTATGGACAATTAGTTCCTTTCAGAAGCCAAAGGAAATAATGAAAATGATGACAGGATGAGCCTGGTTACATGGAAGACAGAAGGTGATTTCATTCCCGTGCTGAAACCCTATGATATGGGGAGCATGCATTCCCTGTGCAATAGCCACCCTTAAGCACCAACTGTCTGAAAGAAAGAAAAGACAGTAAAGAACATCAACAGCAAACCCCTGACATACGCCAAATAGAAGAGCACCAACTGGCCCTTTTCTGGAGGATTTCCAATGACAATTTTTTATTGCTGCCAGAGTAATGGTACTGCTCAGTCACTGACCATGAGGAAAAACAGAAGCAGAAATGCAGGAAGCAAATGCAGGTGCCAAGTGACTGATCTGCCTCAGTAGGTAAACAGGCAAAAGGAAAGTTTCAAAAGGAAATCATTTAGAGCAGAGGCATGATCTGAGAGCCACCGAGGTTGTGGTTACACGTGTGGCAGCAGGGCTGCTTAAGCCTACTTAGGCTTGGGTTCCCGCTGTCCACCACTCATCCCCTCCCTTCTCCCCTTCCCTGTGCTGGCACCGCTGTTTGTACAGCTGCATGGTGAACACAGTCAGGGACCTGGACCCAGTGAAAAATGACCCACCAGAAATGGATCGGTTCCCTTCCTCATTTCCTTCAGAGCCCTGCAACTGGCTGCCCTGGCATAGCAGAGGTTATGACGTGGGAATGAGACTGTGCAGCTGAGGAGAGGAGAAACTGTTGAAGGAGGACCTGTCAGCGACACGGGGTGGGGTGTGTGTGAGTGTGTCACATCCTGGGGATCATAAGGGTGTGCATTGCCACACCTCCAGCATACTGCCCTCTCTCTTTGATAGTATGTCTTTGCTACTGGGAGCCTTACTCCTTTTGGGGTTAGGACACCTAGATCAACACTCAGTGGCTGGAACAAGGAAGTTAGGTTTCTACATTGCCATCATAATCAACAGAAATGTGTAATTTCTTTCAGTTGCATACATATTGGCCTGTATTGCCATCTGAAAATATCTAAGGTAACATGCCTGGCCTCCACCAGCTAACTCCTGAAGAACATAGATCCACCATGTCACATATACCATCTCTCTATGGATGTCTCAGACACCCAAATGATCCTCAAATGGCACTAACATTGTTTATGCAACGGAATTAAGCTCCCGAGGAAGCACTAAGATATGGAAACATTATCCACAAGTAAATATCTACCAGTGGAAACTTCTGGAAGTCAATAACACCCTTCCATTGCCTAAATGTAGGAACCAGCTGTGTGTTTGAGGTGACTTGAGATTTTCTTATGGGGCTGGCAAATTCTCCAGAGGATCTAGGGGATACTTGTGTCAGTCTGAACAGTTGAGGTCAGACAGGAATTCCTAGGACATCTCAGATGGCATGAGACCCAGGTCAGCTGGACTCCCCTGTCTTTGTCACTTTTAATTTTTTGTTGGTAGTTGGTTTGGATCAGTTTGCATTTATGCCTTCCCCAAATACTGCCAGCACTTATCAACATCTCCATATTTATTGTTACTGTAGATGATCAACCGTACAAGAGGCATTGCATAGGCAGGCTCATGGGATTTGCTTAGATGGCTTCCTTCTGTTCCAACAGTGCATGAGTTTTAATAGCCTTCCTCAGCATTTTATATGTTTCATTGAAAGAGTGCTGGGAAACTCCCCTCAGACTTGCTGAACTTTAGGGCATGAAAGAAAATGGATATAATCTGCTTCACCAGGTTTCTTATCATTAAATTAAGATGATAGTCACTTTTTTATAATCTGAAAGAGCTCTTAGAGAGGAAAGCAGCATATCTCAAGGAGCTAATTTGTCTGCTAGTAAAAACAAAATAAAACAAAAAAGCACAGTAGTTTTGTCACCTGCATGACTATGTTTAGTCACACTCCCATTACCTTTAGGAAATTGTTTCATAAAGCTGTGGATTATGATCTCATTGTAGTGAGACTTCCTCTACCAAAAAATAATTAAGAGGGTAACCACATGCATGCCTTTTGGAGGACACATGGTATGGACTATAAGAAAACCAGCTGCACCTTGAAAAGAAATGGGAACACTTCCTATAGTATCCAGTTTAGGTGGTTTAAATGTGTTTTAACCACTGACTATAAAGGAAGCCAGCATTTTTGGTCACTGGATAATGTCTATTCTGCCTAATTTCTCTGCTTTTCTGAATTTATAAACCACAAGTCATCTCAAAATTTAAATTAAATGTCCATAGTATACAAGCTAAGCACTGGTCCCAGCATACTGAGCTTTCATTCCACCTAGTTTTCACTCCTCACCCTTTCTCATTAACCTGAATATGAGATTTATTGAAGGATCCAAATTTTACCTTTATATCTCAAGAAATAATTCTCCACCACCACCAGTGCACACAGAGGAAACAATATGCAGCAGAAAAACAGGAAAATGAATACAATGTATGATGAAGAATATCAGCTATGGGGAATTGTGGCAAAAGAAGATGTTTTTTTGCAACAATTCAGGCTGCTTTTAACAAGGATTTTCTGAAATAGCCCATTCAAAGATCATCATGGACAAGGCTACTGCAGCTTTCAGCTACTTACAGAGTGTTAAGAGGCACATTGTCTCTTTTCAACCTTCAGTAACAAAATTTAAGTGATCTAAAACTTATTAGTTTAATTCTGCATTTAAATGTAATTGTAATTTTATTTTATTTGTTTTTATCTTTTCTAAAGCACTCTAAGAGGTCCTAAAGAAAGGCGTTACACAATTGTAAGTGCTGGAGTGATTGACAGAGTATTTTACAACTGGCACTTATTATTCCTTTTATTAAGAATAAAGTGGCTTTTAGACTAAAAACAATAGGGTGAAAAGGGGTCTTTTATGCACTCATTATAAGTAGAAAATTGGAAGGAAAAGTTGTAATAAAAACTAAATGATTTTGGCATGATGTATGTTTCTTGCATTATATGTTAAGTGGTATATACGTTGGAACCACTGGACATACAATAGCCCTCTAGATATGGAAGAAAAAATGGGAAGTGAAGATTAAAATTGCCAAAGTAATACATGTAATAACCATCTTTTCTTATTTTTGTTATGAGTAGAAAGAAGTCTTTATGCAGCAAAAAGGAATAACATTGTAATATTTCCCTTTGAATTTAAATTCAGGGGAAGTGAGAGGGCTTGAAGCATATTGTCTATTATGTGCCCTGTTCTAAGATGACAGGTGATTGTTCCCCAAGTTGCTGTAAGGTTTTCTCTTCTGTTTTATTCAGAGCACTACTCTTTTCCCTCAAAATCAGTGTGCTAAGTGACTATGTGGCTTCAGTCATCTTCGTAAATGGGATGCAGATTCACACAGACAATTTCAAAATTTCAGAGCCAGGACAGCAGGCCTCAGCATCTCCCTGATGAAACAGGCACTGGGTGGTGGTGCTTTGATTCTGGATCACACCATACATTAATGAAAGCAACTGAATTCTTAAGCTCCTGAGCACAGTAAACAAAGTCACAATCCCTGGCTTGCAACTGGCTTATTTCTTTCTCCATATGAGAGTTTCACTGGGGGTTTGTGGCTCAGTGTCAGGTGCAGAACCTCTGTTTAGCTCTTTCTAAAACCACCCTTTCTGCAACACTGGAGGGTACTTCACACTCCAACTCGGAGTCCTATGGTCCATGATTCTGGAGCAATTTGACCTATTCAAGCATGGTAAGGCTCTTTAAAATCAAAAGACCCAAGCATGGATAAACATCCTGGCGTGAATTTAGACCATTCTTCTAAGCTGTATGCTGAGGTCCGCAGCTCTCACTGCAATTAATGAGCACCTCAGCGTATTATGTGTGTTGTGAGTATACTTATCAAGAAAACGTGAAAAAGGAGCTTTGGTGCCTAATCAAGAGGCTTTGAGCATAAGCCAGTTTAAAATAATTTCCCTTTTTATCTTGGAAAACTTATTTGTTATGCTAAGGAGGCATATTAATTTGCCAGACCTCAAACAGGTCTGACACCAAATCTGTTCAGACCCAGAGGGCTGAGTTTGCTAGCAATTCCTTGGTGTTGTGTTGTGTTTATGGTACAACATTATGTAGGCCTTATGGCACAAAGCTCCCCATGGTAGGTCTGGACTATGCTTTCTCAGCAGCTGATTGTTTTCACCCTCCTACAAAATCCAGGGAGTAATGAGAGAAAGGCTACTAACATATTAAGCATAACCAAAAGCAGACATCTGAGATCAGTGCCTGGCATGATTTACCCTACCTCACCTTGGTAAACTGTTGAATATGTCTAAGGACCCTATTTTTCGTGAAATAGGGATGATAATTCTTCTACCTCTTACACTCTGTCTGGTTTTGTCTGTCATTTTTAGAGCACAACCTTATGAGAACATGGATCTTGTGACATGTATGCACAATGTCCAAATGAAAAATACTCAGCATTATTGTAATATAAATAGCATATTATGTAAATAAGAAAATATTTCTCAAATAAGAATTTGGGTTTTGTCACCCATTAAGTAAGTTTAATATAATAATACAATTTTTCTGAAAATGCAAATGTTCAAATGTTGTACTTAAAGAGGACAGACTTCTTTCACATCCTCACACTGGATTCAGAAGTTACAAGCTGCCTTAATAAAACAGTGCATATTCTTATACATTTTAAAATCCAGACTATGCTATGGAGAGGTATCTCATGGGATCATATGCAATTGCATAGTATATATTTTTTGTGCAATATTAACCTGACCTAGAAGAAGAGTTAAAAGAAAGGAATAACCCAAGTGGGTGTTCAAAAGCCTATGATGATTCTAATACTTTAATTAAAAGCATTGGCCAATATCTTCAAAGGTATCTAAATAATAAAAAATCATAGAATCATGTAGGTTGTAAAAGACCTTTAAAATCATCAAATCCAACCATTAACCTAGAACTGCCAAGTCTACTATTAAATCATGTCCCTAAGCACCACAGCTACACGTCTTTTCAATACCTTCAGGGATGGTGACACAACCACTTCCCTGGGCAGCCTGTTCCAGTGCTTGACAACCCTTTCAGTGAAGAAATCTTTCCTAATACTGAAGCTAAACCTCCCCTGGTGTAACTAAAGGCTTTTTCCTCTCATGCTATCACTAGTCTAGTGGAAGGTGTCCCAGCCCATGGCAGGCTACTAGGTAATCTTCAAGGTCCCTTCCAACTCTAACCGTTCTGTGATTCTATGACTGTTGTTTGGAAGAAGAGACTGACACCCACCTCACTACAGTCTCTGGTCAGGTAGCTATAGAGAGCAATGAGATCTCCCCCGAGCTTCGTTTTCTCCAAACTGAACAATCCCAGTTTCCTCAGTCACTCCTCATAAGACGTGCTCGAGACCCCTCACCAGCTTCATTGCCCTTCTCTGGACATGGTCCGGCACCTCAAAGAGTTTGCTGCACTGAGGGGCCCAAAACTGAACACAGTATTTGAGGTTATGTTATGTCTTAATGTAAATGACATCTTATGCTACAGTTAAGTCTAGCTTTCAGAACAGCAGGAAAGCTCAGAAATGATAAAGTGAATGTTAAGTAAAGAAGCAAAACATTTCTTGTGTTTAAACATGGATCTTGTTGAATATCTCCTCCAAGAACAGTGGAATGGTCTAAATGGGGGAAAAATGGATGACATGGAGGGGGGCGGAGATTTCACTGTAAATTGTAGGTCTTAAAACACAGTGAAAAAGACCTTTGCCAAAACTTTCTTAGAAATAATTTGGGGTAGTTTTTTTAATATTTTGAATTGTGATTATAAGGAGAACTACATTAAACCTGAAGTATACCCTCTATGAAGGGGGAAAGAAGAGAAAGGAGAAAGAAAGACAGAGAGAAGAAGAGATGGTAAGAAAGGCCAGAAAGTAAGAAAAAAAGAGAGAAAGGGCAAAAGAACAAAGGAGTGAGAAGAAAGGCAAGCCAATCTATCTGTCTGCCTATGAGGAGTGGCAGGAATCCTAAATCATAGGAAAAAAGAATGGATGACTACCATGTATATAAGTCCTCTCAGCTTGAAAGGGTAACATTTATATTTCTCACTTCCAGGAACCTTAATTATTTGAACTTAAAGACCCTAAAATTCTTCTTGACTGTATAAATCTTAGATGCTTTTCATCCTCTGACAACAGATTAACAGGCATAGCTTATTCATTTGAAAGAATAATGACGAATTTTTTTTGTTTAAGTACTTCACGGCAGTTTTGTTGACAAGTTACAATGGAAATAAATTACTCTAAAAATAAACATAGGAATCAAACTTTTTGCACAAGAGTTTATCCTTCTTCATGTCAACAGCTTCACTGTTTTGTATTACTTTAGTAATATAAAACTTTACTCTTTGAAAAAAATTCCGTGTCTCAGAACCATCCACAAGATAGTCCATATTTTAAAGGCTCAGTAATGTCTGCCATATTAGTCTCTTCTATCAGTGTATTGCATTTATCTCCTAGGTGTTGGCAGCCTAAGACGCTGACAATGTCATTGACTGAGTTTTCATATCACTTCTCACCATCATTTCAGTTACTTTTGACAATGATTTCATGATTCAGTGCTAGACAAATATCAGAGAATAAGAAATGTGCTGAAGGGATAAAGGGCAGTCCCTAAATATAATATACCACAATAATATACATAATTAATAGCAATTATATAATTTTAATTTTAAAGAAATCTCTCTATAAGGCAGCTCAGTTTGCCTGAAAAATAATGAAACCATCTAAATTGTAATTACAACATTACAAATTCTAAACACTCTCTCGAAATTTGAACAAGTAAAACAAATTGACATTTGGTTCTCAAAAGCCTTTATATAAAGTGCCTCATAACAGTCAGTTAAGGAACTTGATAACCGCAGGGTTAGAAATACAGTACTGTCATGGATGAAAAACTGCTTTAAAAACAGGAAGGCAAGAGTAGTGGTACTTCAGAGATTAGAACTAGAAGCAACATTGTCCAATATACATTGTACAATATACAACAGAATTTGTCCAGCTACAGAAATACAGCTGAGAATAATCTAGAGAAGGTGAATGCTGAGAAAACTTCTTACCTGTCCCTGTTACTATCTTTTTTACATGGCAAAATCTTGCTTTATTGTTCTAGAAGCCCTGTTTCTTTTCTACTCTACTAAGCCCATCTTTGCTGGACAAGCCTTACCAGTTACCACCAGTGGTACATCACAACTGGATTCATTCTTACTGACGCCTCTTGGCACAATTGCAATATGCAGCATTAATGAGCAATATTAACTCTGGTTCATTAGCAAATGCAATTCAGTACCAATCTGAAAGAATAACTTGCACAACTTGGTAAGAGTAAGAATTTAGATTCTTAATAAGGATACGATAGAACCAACTAATGAAAAGCATAGAATAGGAAAATATTAAAATAACATGCACAAATTAGTAGTAAAATATATATGACTTATAAAATTACTTTACATACTGTCAAGTCCAATTTTTTTGTGTGAAATGAGAAAAAAATTATAGTAGAAAAAGATTAGATGGTTAAAGATGATGAAAAAAAGTCTTAGGTTTGGGGAGGAAAATTTCACAGATCAGATTTTCTCTTCTAAGCTGACCCTGTGAACTACTGTGAAAGGGCAGTAAAGTTCTAGCAACTAGTCAGACTGAGATTTTCCTAGGTCAAAGAAGACCCAACTACATTAAAGTTTCGGTGTTCTGGCCAACAGGGAATATTAGAACACCACTTTTGGAAACAGTCATAGAAGAGCTGATTCTGTATTCTAGGTGAGTGTGAAGAGAAACCAGTAAGTCCTCTTATTAGCTCATCTTCACACAGTTATGATACTATGAGGTCTTCCAGGAAAGCCAGAAGAAAGGCTTCTAATGGATAAAACTCGTCAATCCCCCTGAGCTGGAAGACAGGGATGGGAAACAGAACGAAGGGCAAATGGATATAGTAACCTGCTACATCACTTAAGCACACACAATTCTATGGGACCAGATAAGATCCATCCAAGGGTACTGAGGGAGCTGGTGGATGTGCTCACCAAGCCACTTTCCATCACTTGTCAGCAGTCCTGGTGACCAGGGAGGTCCTGATTGACTTGAAGTTAGCAAACATGATGCCCATCTACAAGAAGTGCCATAAGGCAGATCCAGGAAACTACAGGCCTGTTGGTCTAACCTCAGTGCCAGGGAAGGTTACAGAGCAGATAATTTTGAGTGTCATCATGTGGCATCTATAGGAAAACCAGGTATCAGGCCCAGTCGGCATGGATGCATGAAAGGCAGGCACTGCTCGACTAACCTGATTTCCTTCTGTGACAAGGTGACATGCTTAATTGTCTTCTGATACTTTAGTAAAGCCCATAGCATTCTCCACGAGAAACTGGGCGCTCAAGGCTTGGATGGGCATGCACTTTGCCAGGTAAAAAGTTGGCTGAAAAGCTGGCTCAAAGAGTGATGGTGAATGGGGTTAAATCCAGTTGGTGGCCAGTTAGAAGTGGTGTTCCCCAAGGCTCAGTACTGAGACCAGTTCTCTTTTATATCTTTATAAATGATCTGGATGAGGGGATCAATTGCACCTGTTTGCAGACACCAAGCTGGGCAGGAGCGTTGATCTACTTAAGGGTAGAAAGACTATACAGAGAGATCTGGACAAGCTGGATGAGGTTCAACAAGGTCAAGTGCTGGATCTTGCACATGGATCACAACAACCCCACACAGCATTATAGACCTGGGGAAGAGTGGTTGGAAAGTTGCCCAGTGGAAAAGGATCTGGGATTCTTGGTTGACAGCTGACTGAAAATGAGCCAGCAGTCTGTCCAGGTGGCTAAGAAGGCCAACAGCATCCTGACCTGGATGAGAAATAGTGTGGCCAGTAGGACTAGGGAAGTGGTTGCCCTCTGTACTCAGCACTGGTGAGGCTTCACCTCAAAAACTGTGTCCAGTTTTGGGTCCCTCACAAGAAAGACATTGAGGTGCTGGATCATATCCAGTGAAAGGCAACAAAGCTGGTGAAGGGTCTCAAGTTGAAGTCTTACGAGGAGCAGCTCAGGGAATTAGGGTTGTTAAGTTTGGAGAAAAGGAGGCTGAAGGAAGACCTTATTACACTCTACAACTACCCGACTGGAGGTAGTAGTGGTGTGTATGTTGGTCTCTTCTCCAAGATAACAGGCAGTATGACAAGAAGAAGACACAGTCTAAAATTATACAGGGGAACGTTTAGATCGGATATTAGTAAAAATTTCTTCACTGAAAGAGTTATCAAGCATTGGAACAGACTGCCTGGGAAAGTGGGTGAGTCACCGTTCCTAGAGGTATTTAAAGACATGTAGATGTGATGCTTTGATGTTTAGGGTTATAGTTCAGTGGTGGACTTGGCAGAGCTAGGTTAACAGTTGGACTTGATCCTAAAGGTCTTTTCCAGCCAAAGTGATCCTATGATTCTATGATAATGTATCTCAGCATTGTCATCATTGTCATATTCAAGAAAAGCTATTCCTAGAAGTGATCGTTTATGTCAGCACAGACTCAAGTTTAAAAAAAAAAAAGTGCTTGTCCATCTTTGGACATTCCAAAAATTCAGATACATCAAATAATAGAAAATATTCAAAATATTCATAAAACTTATCATTGAATTTTCTACTATTAACCTGGTCATGATTTCCAACTATTTTCCCTCAGCAAGCTTTTGTAGGGAGTCTACTTGGGTTTGATCAGTTTATACAGTGCCAGGGGATTGAAAACCTTCATTGTTTCATTCACTACAGAGCTTTATGGAAAGGCTCTTTTTATATCTGAGTGCTTACCTGGGCATTCTTAAATGGGCTGTGCACCCAAAGAACAACTTCACTTGCAAATGGACAGTGTATCTTCCTCTCTGTGTATTGTGCCACTTCAAACTCATTATCACCACCAGACTCATACGGCTTTCTTTTCCTTGCATGGTTTTCTATAAAATTGTTGTATCATGCTAGCAGGAAGTGTCCATCAGTTAATCTTTGTGTCTGCTTTTGTATGAAAAGCAGAGTGTTCTGAAGTGAGTATAGTACTGCTGTCAGTCGCTGGAGATGTGGTAAGCATTCAGCTGAGAACAACGAGGGACTTAGAGAGGACTGTATATGTGATGGATGTTTAACAATTAAGAATCTTAAGTTGAATGTGGAGGAGCTGGGAAGAGAAGCAGGGGTGCTCAAGAGGATAAATGAGTGTAAAGAGATTTATCAATGAAACATGGTTAGTTTTAAATGAAGAAAATGAGAAGCAGCAAGGAGGTCAATGGAAGCGAGCTGAGAACAGCCTACAGAGAGGAAGAAGAGGAAGAGGAAAAAGAGATAAGTGAGATGAGTTACTGAGAGACAGAGTTACTGAATGACAAGCAAAATGAAATGTGCAGCATTAACAGGACTCTGCAGAAATTGTGGTAAACCTTGGCTGACAGAGTACATCAAATCTCAGAATAGTGGGTGGACAACAGTGATGTCAGTGAGGCAGAACAGCCCAGCAAATGGAGACACATTGGAAAACACAAATACTGGTTTTACCTATATTTGTTCTTAACCTGATTTTTCTGCAGGAATACAGTTAAAGTTAACTGTGACAGAACAGATGCATATATGTAAAGTATGCCATAAGAAAGTAAGCACCAGTGGCATAAAAAAAGGAAAGATTCTTGATTTCCATGATAGCTCTGAGATGTTTATAGTGTCAAGTCTATGTTGACAAACCAGTCAAGATTTTCGGGAGAATGAGGGTTTTTCTCACCCTAGCTAGGTGGGTCCAGTCTGAGGGTAATGGATAGTTTGCAGCTAATAAAGAAACTAGATTACTTATTACAGGAAAATAGAAGATGGGATTGCATATAGGAAAGTAAATAAGAGTATGGTTGATAAAGAAGTAGTAACAACATCATGTTATGGCAAAGATCTCAGTCTCCTGAAAACAGCTTTGTTTTATTGAATCTCTCCTATTTTTAAGTGAAACGGTTCATTTGGGAAATGTTGAGGGCTACACAGGGAATTGTTTTGCAAAACTTTTCACTGCTCTCTAAGGAATTCTTCCAGTACATAGCCTCTTATCTCTCTGGAAGGATCACCACAATGTTTTCTTAGCAGGACAGTATGAAGGAACCTATAGATGCTGGCCCAGACTCTACTACAGGGCAGAATACCCATCCCTCTGACTTGATGTAGCTTCAGTACAGATATATGTAGACAAGATATGTTTTATTTATTTATTTATTTATTTATTTATTATGAGGGGGACATTTAAAGATTAATTTTCTTTATCTCTCATAAATATGAAAACAATAAAGAGCTATTGAATGGAAAAAATATTTGAGGGCAGTCCTCTAAGGCCATCTAGCCTATTCATTTTTCTAAAGAAATGTGGGCCGATGAAGGGCTACGAAAAATAAGTATTTTATTTTATATTTTAGAAAATTATGATTAGCAAAGGTGTTTTGAAAAGCCTTAGACAGTTTTAATTAAGGAAAAAAAGTGTGAATGAGCATTTTAAAAAGTACCTCCAGGTACTTTAAAGTACTTTAAAAAGTACTTTGGGACAGTATTGTAGCATGTGTGGTTAATTAAAGTGAGATTCTTATATTTATATTCA
>VZTM01032532.1:1056-48741 GCA_013400555.1 Jacana jacana
GTGGCAGTGCTCAAGCCTTTATCTGGCTCTGTTTGCTTGGTTCTAGATAAAGCCAGAGAGTCTTCCTGGGGACAGATGTGCATAAGCTTTCAAAGGGCTCTTAAAATCCATGCACAGCCCTAATACTTTCTCAAGCATGCAGGTTGCCAGCAAGGAAATGCAGTGGAAACCAGAAGGGGGAAATAAGTTGCAAAAAATGTCGTGCCGTGGAGATTCTTGGTGTTTGGTGATTGCCAGGAACCTGATCCNGAGCTTCCTTTCTTCCAGGCAAGCGTGCTACTGAGTCTGACAGCTTTTGGCATGATTAAAGACACTTTTGAGCAATGAATTCTCAGGAAGATCTCTTCTCTTTTTTCAAAGAACCAGTTAATTGCAGAAAGAGTTACACAACTTATTCCTTAGTTTATGCCCAGTTGGATAGTTATGCTGTCCATCACAGGATTTCCAGCTAACCACTTTCATATTGAGAACCTTTTCCTGTCTTTCATGTTACACAACTTGCACGTTCATATTCATCTTCTGAAGGGTTTTATCCCTGAAGCTAAATAGTATTTCAAATCTCTGCTGTTTGCCAAAGAACACCATCCGTTTTAAGACCCAGATTGTACAGTGCAGTTCTAGTAATCCTACATGTTACAAGCTTGTTCTTGCTGAATAACATTGTGTTCATTTCGTATTCTTTCTCTGGGAATGAACAGTTCTGTAACATAGGTCTTTCAAAATAAAACAAAAATCCCGTTAGCACTAATATCTTCTTGACTTGAATTTAATCTTTTCTGTATTTCTTGTGTATTACAAAATAAAATATGGAGCTCTTTTTTTGTTAATCCTCAAGAAAATTTTCTTGGCATTATGGTAACACCAGTAACATTTCTTATATCAGAGGAAGGAAACATAAACAGTTCATATTGTAGGTAGGACTTTGTGGCCCTCTTTCAAAAGTGCCAAGACCTTCACCTCTTTTTAAAGCCTGGGAAAATCAGAATATTAACTTGCATTTTTCCTTATGCCTGGAAAATACCAGTATCAAGTCTATAAGAATTTTTATGGTTAGATTTAGTTTATTTTGAAATAATTGATGTAAGCTGTCAATGTTTCTTTCTATAATGCTTTTTTCTTATGTGCATTTTTCTATCTTTTTTTTTTAGTTGTGTTACCAATTATTACTCAAGTTCAAAAGAGATTAGGTTTGCACAAAGTTATTCTATATTCCTTTGGCAACAGCACTTAAAAAATTGTATTGCTATATCCTAGCTGGATACTCAAGTGAATAGTGCTTTGAGTTGTCGCCACTATTAGCTCCTAATCAGAGTGTACAGCAGGTGTGCTTAATATGCAAAAAAGTGTGTTACTTGGTTTAAAAAAACAGTAACTACACAGAGCCACAAGTTGCAGTTTCTCAAGGTTAAAAAAATGGCAAAATTTTTTTGTGCTTCAGTTGAATGACTTGTATCAGAAAAATAATTCTGTACCATCTGTTGTTTGGGTTTTGGGGTTGGGGTTGGGTTTTTTTTGTTGTTTGTTTTTTTTTTTTACATGAAATTGTTAATCAGCACTTGAGGAAATTCTCCAATCTCTTCCCTATCTCATTAGGCACAATTTCAATCTTTCTGTGATAAAATATTCATTGCTCTGATATGGATGAAAACTTTTAATGGCAATATTGTCTAAAGATTATCTAATTGCCAGTAGGAAAATACACATTTTTTAACTGCTCTATTTCTGTTTATCAAATCTTTTGTAATTCAAGCAATTTTTAAGCAATGTCCTTTTCCTTTCATTTCTTCAGCATGATTAAGATTACAGTGGAATAAACAAGGAGATTCTTTTTGCCTGTTTAACGGCCTTATCATCCACATAATTATTTTTTTTTTACAGCTTTAGAGAGAATTTTCTATACAAATCTGGAGTTTATCTGTCTTTCTTAATATNTGGGGACAGATGTGCATAAGCTTTCAAAGGGCTCTTAAAATCCATGCACAGCCCTAATACTTTCTCAAGCATGCAGGTTGCCAGCAAGGAAATGCAGTGGAAACCAGAAGGGGGAAATAAGTTGCAAAAAATGTCGTGCCGTGGAGATTCTTGGTGTTTGGTGATTGCCAGGAACCTGATCCCATTATTGCTTGTGTTGTACTAACAGATAAACTAGCAGCGAGAAACAGGATCTTGCTATCCTAGGACCTGTACAAACAAGGGGGAAAGGTGGCCCAAACATCTCACAGATGCTTACAGACCTCATTTCTTCTTTTTTTTTCTCCACTTCCTCAATCCAGATAATCAAAAATGTATAAAAGTTGTGAAAAAACAGGAACTACATCCCAGAGCGTCCTTTCTAAGCTACTAAGTACTGTAGTCCCTGGGCTACAGTGTCAGGATTGTGCTTACTGACTTTTATTCTAGTCTCCTGACTTTGTTTTTTTATTGGCCCAGAACGGTATGTCCCACGTGGGGACAGAATACATCCTTTCCCTGAAAGAACTAGGCTTAAGAAATCAAGTTTGAGCTTCCTTTCTTCCAGGCAAGCGTGCTACTGAGTCTGACAGCTTTTGGCATGATTAAAGACACTTTTGAGCAATGAATTCTCAGGAAGATCTCTTCTCTTTTTTCAAAGAACCAGTTAATTGCAGAAAGAGTTACACAACTTATTCCTTAGTTTATGCCCAGTTGGATAGTTATGCTGTCCATCACAGGNATTTTCTTGGCATTATGGTAACACCAGTAACATTTCTTATATCAGAGGAAGGAAACATAAACAGTTCATATTGTAGGTAGGACTTTGTGGCCCTCTTTCAAAAGTGCCAAGACCTTCACCTCTTTTTAAAGCCTGGGAAAATCAGAATATTAACTTGCATTTTTCCTTATGCCTGGAAAATACCAGTATCAAGTCTATAAGAATTTTTATGGTTAGATTTAGTTTATTTTGAAATAATTGATGTAAGCTGTCAATGATTCTTTCTATAATGCTTTTTTCTTATGTGCATTTTTCTATCTTTTTTTTTAGTTGTGTTACCAATTATTACTCAAGTTCAAAAGAGATTAGGTTTGCACAAAGTTATTCTATATTCCTTTGGCAACAGCACTTAAAAAATTGTATTGCTATATCCTAGCTGGATACTCAAGTGAATAGTGCTTTGAGTTGTCGCCACTATTAGCTCCTAATCAGAGTGTACAGCAGGTGTGCTTAATATGCAAAAAAGTGTGTTACTTGGTTTAAAAAAACAGTAACTACACAGAGCCACAAGTTGCAGTTTCTCAAGGTTAAAAAAATGGCAAAATTTTTTTGTGCTTCAGTTGAATGACTTGTATCAGAAAAATAATTCTGTACCATCTGTTGTTTGGGTTTTGGGGTTGGGGTTGGGTTTTTTTTGTTGTTTGTTTTTTTTTTTTACATGAAATTGTTAATCAGCACTTGAGGAAATTCTCCAATCTCTTCCCTATCTCATTAGGCACAATTTCAATCTTTCTGTGATAAAATATTCATTGCTCTGATATGGATGAAAACTTTTAATGGCAATATTGTCTAAAGATTATCTAATTGCCAGTAGGAAAATACACATTTTTTAACTGCTCTATTTCTGTTTATCAAATCTTTTGTAATTCAAGCAATTTTTAAGCAATGTCCTTTTCCTTTCATTTCTTCAGCATGATTAAGATTACAGTGGAATAAACAAGGAGATTCTTTTTGCCTGTTTAACGGCCTTATCATCCACATAATTATTTTTTTTTTACAGCTTTAGAGAGAATTTTCTATACAAATCTGGAGTTTATCTGTCTTTCTTAATATATACCTCTTCCACTGGTCCTTGCAGCAGAGATGCAGCAGGAATATTTGAATCTTCTTGCTCTGTTCTTTTCATATCTGGGTGGCTTCATCATTCCCATTTTGCTGAATTAACCTTATCTGTTAAGGTGACTGAAATTGAAAGTTTCTCTGTGGTGACATCTAATATAGTGAAAATTACTTATGCATGTATGGACACTTTTGGAACAGTTCATTGAAGTGATCAATGAAAATGAAACTGATGAACTGATCTATAGAAAGAAATGTCAGGATATTTGTGCGGATCAGTTTTTATAATGGTTATCATAAATCGAGCGTGGAAAACAGGGAAAGGGTGACAGTTGTCAATGGGAATTGCACCATTTAGGTTTTATTTTCAACAGATAGATATATATATGCATCTCAGTAAGAGACTAGCTCTAATACTGGAAACAGCAAACTGCTAATGCAGTTCCAGCTACATTTCTCTACAGACATACTGAATATCAGCTGGCTGTCATGAAGCCTCCTAGAAGTTACATGACAGCAGTGCTTCAGAAATTATACAGCTAATGACAGGAAAACACCCTGAGTAGTCATTTAAATTCTAACTTTCCTCTACAAACCTATATCTTTGAAACACAGCTGTCAGAGAATGTTCATTTTCTTGTCTACAGTTTGAACTGATGCCTAAAGTCCTGTGTTAGGTTTATGAGAACAGAGAACCCTTACTGAAATCAGGCTGAATGGGGCAACCTGGTCCAGTGGGTGGTGTCCCTGCCTATCACAGGGGAGTTGGAACTAGACAATCTTCAAGACCCCTTCCAACCTGAACCATTCTATGATTCTATGACAGTTAAACTTGCATAAGCAGAAACATGCTTAAAACAGACTTAAATTTGCAAAGACTACACTCATCCATCCATGAAGGAAAAACTTCTCAACTATGTCATATCAAATTACAAATAAAAGATTCAATAAAATTTGAAAATTAAAATTTCAGCTGACAATTACTTAAAAATTAATTTGAATCATTTAAAATTGGACTGATTTGAATCATTGGATCCATTGAGAATCCATTTAAAGATCCTTTGGAACCATCAGATCTTCAAATACCCATTTAAACTTAAAATACAGTGTTTGAGATGCCTATTGGGAGATATCCTGTGAGTACAACAGACCCCAAAATTCTCAGAGAAAGAAGTAAGCATGCCTCTCAAACCATTCTGGGAGAGCAGTGGATGCGCAAACATGTCCTGTCACCAATACCTCTGACTTCTGAAGTTCAGCTCCCTTCCTCAGCCAATAAAAAGTGGTGAACACCCTGCACATAGGCACACTCACAGGTACACACAGCACTATGCTGTGTTCCCTGCCTCAGTGACAATCCGAGTTAAGCTTTGCACAGTCCCTGCTCCTGGGGAGAAGCACACAGTACATATCCTCAGCCAAGGTCCAGGGGCCAACATGCCAGAATGTCCTCTGCAGTCTGAGGCATAGTCTTGTCCAAAGTGTTTCCCATGTGTGTGCCATTCAGACCAAGTATCCCTCCAGTTAAACCAAAGAGCTGCTGCCACATGCCGTCCTGTACAGATACAGACACTAATTAATTCCATGGCTTAGCGCTATCTCCCTATATAAAATGTGTGTTCAAAGAAGTTCAGTGTCTAAATTACAAATTACAGTTTTAGGTTGAAGATCTAAATGCTGTGATGAAACGTGTAAATTAAATAATCAGGTTAACATTGAGTGACGGGACCTTTGTCTGGAAGTTTGAAATAGTCATCACTTTTTTCATTAACAACAAGTGATAATTAACGAGACAGTGTTATTAACAGTAGGTTTAGTCATGAAAGCTTTCACTGCTGATGCAGAAGCAGATGGAGTGCCTATTTATGAGTCTTATTACAGGTTAAGTCAACTGCTATGAATTTGTCTCCCAAATGTACTAAGGGTGTAATTTATTTTCAGCCACAATTAACTTGTTAAAGATTAAAGATACAGTGGCTCAGTAAGGGATAGTTAATGTATGGCATATTATGAGGACATTTTAAATACTGCTTTAGATGTGAAAGCCATTATGCTAATCAAATTCTTTTGAGCTCAGTCTTTTCTCAAGCAAGGAGATGACAAAACAAAATGTTAGTCCATAAACTTTATGTATGATCATTGTTCATAAGCAGTATCCCTAGGGGGAGGACATTTTTTCGTTTTAGAGCTTTAATCATAGAATAGTTTGGGTTGGAAGAGACCTTTAAAGGTCATCTAGTCCATTCAACCTGCCCTGCAATGAGGAGGGACATCTTCAACTAAACCAGATTGCTCAGAGCCCCATCCATCCTGACCTTGAACCTGACCTTTTTTTCAATAAACACAGTACATCTGCATTTTCAGTGCCCAGCAGGCAGGGTCAGACTTTCCAAAAGTATTTAGTGTTTTGAAGTGCTTTGATACTTGCCTATCTCTTATCTCTTACAGACAATTTACACACAGCCCTGAGACTAACTCTTGAGTTTATGCTAGCATTGAGACAATCTCTCTCACCCGAACAGCCACTGACTCTATGTTAACACTATGTTATTAACCCCAGACTATCTATGGGGTGCTAATGTTAGAGCCTCTTTAAAAATTAGAAGGATGTTCCCAAGCACATCCTGAATGTGTTCTCAGCCTGCATCCAAAATTGCCATTTCTAGGTAGAGATAAGAACGTGATGGATAGACTTACTCCAAACATGCCATACAAAGCCAAAACTCCTCTATGACCATCATAAATATGCTTTTAGAGGGTTCTAGCTGGACTTTGTCATGTGACTCATGTCATTTGAATGTAACTGTCATGTGAATCACCAGAATTATTTTGTCTGCCACAGTTTTCCCTTTGATGAAATTGCCCCCTTTTTCTTGTGTTTTAAGAGAATCTGCATTATACACAGATAGAAAATTCCCAACACGTTCCAAGAATATGGGCATGTTTCCTAGAGGCATAATTCAAGTACCAAAGTCTTTATGATTTACATTAATGGTTCTGAAAATATCTGCATGTTCCCAATTTCTCAAAGTAGCCCGAAATTTCATTTTTGATTATAACAATTATATGGGGGGTTTTATCCATGCAGTGATACAAGAACAGTACAGAGAATTTAAAACTCCGATGACTACACAAAATAGCAAAAGATCATCTAATAGCTTCCGTGAACAGCTTTGAAGAAGCAGAATCTTGTAAATATAAAATGAGATTAATATTTTCCTGCTGCATATTTCTTTTTAAATTTAATGATTAGTGAATAATATTTCAAATAGATTAAGTGACCCAGAGTAAAGATTGTTATTAGCATGTCTAATCATATGGAGATTTTTTAATTAAGGAGGCTTTGCAATCCTTACAGCAGCAGTTGATTATTTAGTCCCTTTAATAGCTTGGACTCTTAACAGATGCTATTCTTATTATCTTCACATCTGGATTACAGCACAGATACAAATAGCATTGTGGGTCATAGTAAGGTTGATTCCATTTGTATTCACCCTACAATGTTTTTGCAACAAAGTTAGCATCTCCTGGAGTTATGAATTCCCTTCTTTCTATCTGTCAACTTCAGGAAGTCCTCCTTGGTTAAGGTGTCCCTCAGTGATGCAATTACATCATGAAAAAAAATTGTTTAGCCCCAGTCATAGCAGTTCCAGAGCCACCGTTTTGTCTGTTACAGGGCATGTTGCCTTTCATTGCGTTTCCATGTCTGTAGTAGGATCTATTGATGAATTACCAGAACTGATCTCATACGCTGCTCCATCTTCAAGCTAGCATAATTACATGACAGGGAACAGTAATTATGTGTGTGAATTTGGATAAGCAAGGAAGACAATGGGATTTTTTGTACTTGGACTCATTGTGCAGCATCTACAGTAGCCCCTGATGCAGAGTTCCTCTTCCTGTTTTCACTATGTCTGATGTGTGCTCTATCTTCTGCTTCTCATATAGGTAAAGATGCATGAACTATGTATTATGCTGAGTTAATGTAGAATCTTCAAATTGTATGCAGAATTTGGTGGTGTGTTTGGGGGAATATTTATATTATAACACTTGACATTCAATGAAAACTGGTTTCAAAATTATTATTTCTTTCTCCCTCACTAATGCCAAAATTCCAAAAGGTCTCAGATAATTTGGGGGGGGGGGGGTTGCGGTATTTATTTATGTTTCTTCCCCTCTAGGAAATGTTTCCAGACTGCTCACTTTTATTTAGAAGATAATACATCACCTCGAGTGATTTCTGCTCCCCCAGCTCCAATCTTCCCAGTCTCAGGTATTTTTTGTCAACTGTTCTGTGGATTGGTGTTAGCTGTTGGAAGATGCTGCCTTGTGTGTATGTGTCCATATGAGTTCTTCATATACTGTAACATCTGTAAAATGAAGGTTTGTACCCTCTTGTACTCATAAACACAGGTGCACATGACAGAGGCAGAGACAAGTGTTACTAATATTCTCTCCTGTGGGTAGCACAGAAAAGAAATATCCTCATCTTACAAAGCTTTCTCAAAGATACGCTGTGCCTTCAAGCCATTTGAGGTGTAGCCTGATCAAAAAGTCTGGTGGTGTAGCCATCTGAGCTACATGCAGTAGCTCTAGTTCACTGTCACAAAGCAGAGGATTACACCAGCAACATACTCTTATGTATTTCTGCCTTTAATTGAATTTGTCACCTCTGTATAGAGCATGACCTATTCTTTTTACCAGCAGGACCAATAAATGCCTTATCTACCTGCATTTCATTTGCAATTACAACATTTTCTTTAACTTAGAGATTATAATAGCATGGTTACTACTGGTAAAGTTCTCTGTGAACCTCTCATAAAAAAGATACAAGATTGCAGGATATTATTGGCACTTCCACCACAGTTATTTGGAGAAACTGTTTCTTTTCTTTCCTCCTCAAAGGAAAGAAAAGGGTACCTGATGCCTCAAAGGGTAACAGAGGAGCACATGCCACCCTCTCAGCTTTTTCAATCTGAGTAGAAGGAAGAGTACCTTAAATGGATTAATTGTGCAGCAGATCCCGAGCCACGTTTTCAACCACGGGAAAAGGATGTCTTGTTCCACAAGTATTATTATTTGAAGTATTATTATATTTCAGTCACTGGAATCAGATGCCCAGGGAAGTGGTGGAGTCACCATCCCTGACTGTGTTAAAGAGATTAGATATGGTGTTGAAGGATATGGTGTAGAGGAGAACTTGTAGAGTAGGGCTGATGGTTGGACTCAATGATCCCAAGGGTCTCTTCCAACCAAAATGATTCTATGGTTCTATGATTACTTTTGCAAACTGTAGTATTACACAGGGGAGAGAGTTCCCTTGGAATGACCAAAGGAAGCAAAACCAGCCTTTGTGTAGATAACTAGTAAACACTTTTAATTAAATAAATCCCAACCATTAGATTTCTGTTGTAACAGAATTCTAGGTATCTTTAAATTCCTCTTGTATTGATTGCCACTGTTAGGAGACACACAACCCTTTTCTAAATGGTTAATAGGCAGGGATATAGCTTGATTTCAGAAAATGTAATTATATATGAACATCAGGTGGCAACCATTATAGGAAATACCTGCTTTTATTCTGTATCACTAACTATACTGCAGTATAACTGTATCATTTTCTTGCAATCTTTCCTGACCAGCTCACCTCAGGGAGATAGTGCTTTCCATTATCATAAGACAGAATCACACGTACAATTACTNAAAGAGTGTAGAGCGGGAAGAGCACTTTGTAATGGCTATGTTTAATTTTTTATTATGATTATGACTAAAATCACACTCCACAGATCTCATAATATATTAGGTTTTCCTTTTGTGAGGTTTCATTGGCAGAGATGGGAGAATTGCATATTTACAGAAAATGCCCTAGCACTTCACAGCGTAATTGAGATGCATTCAGAAGAAATAATGAATTACAGGGTAATATTAGGACCGCTATCAACCTTTAAGTAGTTTCAAGTGATACCTGCCATTCAGATATAAAATATATTCCTGGAGTCAGAACTGCTTGAATCGGGAGAATAGCACTGGCAAGGAAATAAAACAGTAATTACATCAAAGCTGAGATCTCTTTCTCCCTTACTGTCCTTGCTTTTAGGGTCATTTACCTTCCCTTCTGGTTTTGTGTTTGCATATCATTAGAATAAACACTTCATGTCAGGTTTCATTTCTGAAGTGTGAAAATAGTGTTACACGTTTGTTCAGCTCCTCTTAGGCTTGACTGGATAAATTCACTTTTTGTATTCAGATCCATTCATGTAAGTGGAAGACCAGATGGATCGCAATACAAATCAACAAATTATTGGGAACTGAGAGCTAAAATTATTAGGTGGCCTGAATGCTGAACATCTGTTGATGTAAATAACAGTCCTCATTCAAGGTTTTTGATGTTTCTTTCTCATAAGAAGCAGTGATGAAATTAGAAATAAAAGTATTTTTAATCCATGAAAGGCTTAAAAAAATTTATTCTTCAGAACCAAAACTACCTGAAAAAATGTCATCCTTTAACAGGTAATCAACAGAACAGGTGACTTCATTTACATGGCATATTTGCAGGAAAGAGAAGATTAAAGTCCCAAAGGTTTTTGATATGATACCTAACGATTCCCTATTTGTACAAAGTAAAAAGGAGGTGTCCTGAAATATAAACATCAGATGGAAAATTCAGACTGAGTATCAGGACCCAGAAGTTGCATGAATCATGTGTATTGGTTGAGAATGTAGATATTGCCTTTGTGGGTATCCAGAAAGACTTAAACATAAACCTTTAACATAAAACTTGAAGTATAAAGCCTGATGTGACAGTTTTGCAGTCAGTACTCCTAGGACAAGACAAAAGATTTTTCTCAATGGTAATAATAGAATCATGGGGAGAATGGAAGGAGAACTACTGGAAGTACTCAGTAATGCAGTAAAAAAGTAAAATTTGTTGTTTCCTTTGGATGCCAATGCAAACATGCAACACGTCATTCAAAATTACACTACTGGCATAATGCTGCATTCATTTAGTAGGCTTGGGACTATGTGGCTAGTCCATGTACTCCATCAGAGTCCCAGTGCAACACTAATCAGCCTAAAGCAGCCAGAAGACTCTGCCTGGTCATTCTTGCTTTACAAGTATTATTCAGAGCCCTGCCTGTATTCTCTCCCGTTGACCATCTTGTATCAAAACTGCTGATCCTCCCATTTCCCCTTGACTTCACAGGGAGTTCTGAGTGCTCTTCCATTTACAGACAAGCTCAGCACCTTGCAGAATCAGCACCTTCATTTTGGGGGCTTAAAGACAACGAGACCTAGCAGGGCATTTTCTACATCTACTTTCTGAAGAATCATTTAGAAATGTATAAGTGTTAGAGAACAATTTTAGAAATGCTAATTGTGTTAAAGAGTGGTTTTATTTTTGTGGGAGTTGTATATCCAAAGTTCATGCCAAAAATTTTATTTCAGCATGTTGTTTGGATTGCCTACATATAAACTACTTTGTATGTCACTCACTTCTTATTCTTCATAAATATATTTTTTGTCTTTTCCCACCCTAAGATGATGTTGGAGCAATTCCAATAAAGCATTTTCCAAAACATGTTGCAGATTTACATGCAAGTAATGGTTTTTCTGAAGAATTTGAGGTATGGCTCTATGATGTCATCTTTCTTCTTAGCACATACAAATAATGTTAAGTTTAAATGCCTGGAAACAAAGAACTGGGTATTTCATTCTGACTTGGGGCCCAATTTCATAAATGCATTTAACTATGAGTACTGTAAGCCCAGTGAGGACTGTTTATGCATAAAGACTGAGGAGTTAGAAAGCTAACAGGAGTGGGATACAAATGGGCATGTTTATCGCTGTGATAGAATAGTAAATGATTGTGTGAATAAACTATGCAAAGATAATGCGATAAACTAAACATAAACCCAAAACCTCCATGTCATTAACCTAACCGTACCGTCTTCTTTAACATTTCTACTCCCATCCATTTAACATTCAAATATCCATCTGATCGTGGGACCAAACTTGTAAATACTTGTGAACGTCCAGTAGATGTTCATATGTTACACGTGTGCGTACGCACTGACAGGGCTGAGCTCCAACTGGACTGGCTGTTTGTAAGAGCAGATGTTGAAGGACTGTGTCTAAAAACAATGTGTGTTAAATGCAATGGTAACAAAGTTCTTTCATTAAGATTGAGGACAGCCAAACAGAAATCAAATGGTTTGTCCCGAATTGTTCTTTTCCTAAAATTGTTCTTTTCATAAATTGCAGCAGTCACCCAAAGACCAAATATACCTACACCTGCACGATCTAAAATCTTTCATGCTTGTTTTAACTATTACAAAAAAACTCAGTTTCCTCATCATTTCTTGAAGATCCTTTTTGGCTTTACAGACTACCCCACAATCACCATTTTGGTCTTTTCTCAACTGATAACTTAGAAGATACGGAAAAACTGAAATGTAGTCATTGTCTTTGCAGAGTCAGCATACATTTGGAGAGTACAGGGGTGGTTTCAGTTTTTTATTTATATTACTATAAAACAACTCATTTAAAATCTAATTTTCAGAATGGTAACCATTTACTTATATATATATTTAAATAGCTGAAGGTGATTAATGTTAAAGTAAGTCCTAAAAAGTGTTGGGAAACATTATTATAGGACTTTTAGTACTGACAAGATATTTCCTAAGTAACAATGTGGACCTTATAAATGCTTGATTTTCCTGTCAGTTAAAGTGATCAGTAAAATAAAATGTATTATTATATGTGTCATAGATTTCGTGCCTGTTTTCTCAGTCCTCTGTCTCTATAAGAAAGTTGGGTCCATTGAGAAGAAGGTGGCTGTCGTGCCGTCCTTCACCAAAGTGCCACTTTGCTGTCTGGGTGGCACACTTGCCAGCTCCAGTGAAGGTTTTACAGCTGGATGCAAAGAGAGCGAAAGCATTCCACAGAGAAACTAATGCAGTTATAAGGACCGATAACAAATCCAGTGAGCAGTTAAATATGTAGATAATCTGGCTAAAGTCAGTGATGTTGCTCATATATATAATCTTTCACCAGCCAAAGGTCTAAATTAAAATTAAAGATAGAAGAACAAATGCCAGTATTTTAACAGGAAGATTACCTCTTCTTTCCTTTAAGAGTTATGTCCAAATATTCAGCTTTGTTGTTATTATGGATATATATATATTGCATGACCATAACCGTTTTCCGTATAGTAACTGTAATTTATATAAACACTTTTATCCATTTGTTCTGTGCTGTGGAATTTGATTTTTTTTACTTTTTTTGCATTCATTCCCTCATTAGACACTGAAAGAGTTTTATCAGGTAAGGAATTATTTCACTGCATTTTTTTTTTTTTAGCAATGAAGTAGTTGTAAAATGTCATAGATAATTGGGTGTGGTTCTTTTTGTGCTGACTTACTGTATTTTAAGACATTTTAGGTATCTTAATACTTACTGAAGTATGACATACTTTTTTTGTGGGTTTTTTTCAGGAAATCCAGAGCTGTACTGTAGATCTAGGTATTACATCAGACAGCTCTAATCACCCAGACAACAAGAATAAGAATCGATACATCAACATTGTTGCTTGTAAGTGAATGTATCGCTTGGTGTTTTGTTTGGGAAACTATTACAGATAAGTATAGATTTGATTGTTATTAGAAGGAGAAAAAAAAATACCTCTACACTGAAAATTCTGGCTCCTGTGCAGCAAAACACTTGGAGTAGATGAGATTTCCCATCTCTTCAAGTTACTCCTCTGGCATTCTGCTGCTTTGATGAGCATGTGTTAGCAAGACATATTTGTGTCTTCTGTGATGACCCAAAGGGAGTTGGCAGATTTCATTATAATGCCATTATAAAGCCAAAGAAGCTGTGTTTTGATTGCCAAAATTAATCCATCCTTGATCTGGAATAATGATGATTTATCCTCTCTAGGAGCTTCTCAATCCCAGGATATATTTACTGCCATATATAAATATAAATGTGTTGGTTTCATGTTATATTTTGCCCTGTCACAATGTAATATATCAGCTTCATTAGCCAGGACATGTGTTTTCCCATTGCATTGCCCTTCTTCACCCCAGGTTTTTCTTCTCTGAAACACAACTGTTCAGTTTTGTTAATCTCTCTCTGAAACTGTTGCCTCTGGGCACTTGATCATTTTGATGGCTTAATATATTTTTCTTAACTCTCTGTAGTATTTAACTTTGTTCTTATAACAAGAAGCTCTAAATTAAATATATGTTCAGCACTCAGTGTCACTAGAGCTTTATAGAAAAAAGAGAATCAGCCCATCTGGCAGAAAACAATGTAAAGCAGAAGCAAGAAATCCCTTTTGACCTGACCAAAGGTACCTCTAGAGTTAGAGTCAGGGATTTTCCTCTGCCATTCTGTGTTTGTACCCAGTCATAGAAAGGTGCCAGCCCAGTGGCTTTTCTATCAAAGGGCAGTGCACAAGCAACCTAGGTCAGCTCTAGCAGCACAAATTGCCCTGTGCAACTGAATCAAGCCTCTAGACCTTATAATCACTGCAGGCTACAGAAAACTTCAGGTCTCCCTGAGGCAGCCACTGCTGAGGTTCTTCAGCTGTCCAGCTTCTCAAAGTCCCATTGCTCTCCAGTCTCCACTCTTTAACTTGGAACTAGTGTGCCTAAATACTGGTGTCTGCTTGCATTTGAGTCACTGTGCAGGCTTGGCCATCATGACACAGGACTGCAGAAAAGCCATGCCCTTTCACAAGCAGCAGCTGGAGGCCATAGGGGAATGTCTCACAGTGCCTAAAATGACCCCAGGTGCTGCTGTCCAGGCAACTAAATTCTGAATCCCTTGAATCCTTGGATTCATTAGTTCATTTTTCTGCAAACAAGAATTTTGAATCTGATTCATAACTAAGCACATGATGTTTGTATGTGTGATTGTCACTGTATTAGTCTTATGTAATGTAAAAATCCATTTCATTATTTAAAAAAAAAAGGTTTCTCATAGAAAGGATATAATTCTTATAGAAAACTATGCTTATTTTCTCCCTTGTTTTACTACAGATGATCATACTAGAGTTAAATTAGCACAGCTTGCAGAAAAGGATGGAAAACTGACTGATTACATTAATGCCAACTATGTTGACGTAAGTGCCTTTTTCTACCTGCCAGCCTATTAATCTCTCAGTCTTTTCTGTAAAAAAAAATATGTATGGAGGTGAATAGACTTAATTAAAAACAAAAAAGTATGAAAATATTACAGATTTTGTGAAAAAAAAAAAAAACTTTAATGATCTAAGTTAATCCTACGAAGTTAAAGCATAGGTAAAACTCCAACTCTTTCTTGAACCCATCTAAATATTATAGCAGCTGCTGCTTAGTGAAGAGCTTTATGAAGCAAAAAATGTTCCATCACATCTGAGTCATTTTAGAAGCATGTCACATCTGAATATTTGTTCTTTTATACATTTTTGATAAGTGGTTAATTCTTCTGTCTGAGATAATCTCATTAGAGGAAGATGCCATTTGGCTGAGAGTCTCACCGAGGTACCATTTATGCAGTTTTCGTTACCTACTAATTTACATATGAATGATCTTGATTCATTTTTTAAACCACTATCATAACAGATGTCTCATAATCACTATCATGTCAACATTCTGCTGGATCATGGGCACTTGAACGTATATCCTATTTGTTGGAATGATAAACATTGACATAACAGTTGCATTTGTATGTCATCTGGCACCACAGGGTTTCTACAATTCGGATAGTTAGAAATTCAGAAGTACTTAAAAGCTTTTGAGGTTCTTTTAAAATAGATATATAAAATGTCACGTACTCCTCCCCACCTCCTTTTGCTCATGGACTGTGATTTGATAAGTGTCATTTCTTATATTTCAATTTAGGGCTACAACAAGCCAAAAGCCTACATTGCAGCTCAAGGGCCACTAAAATCAACAGCAGAAGATTTCTGGAGAATGATATGGGAACATAACGTAGAAGTTATTGTGATGATAACTAATCTCGTTGAGAAAGGAAGGGTATGAGTACCTTTGGCTATTATTTATTTCTCTGATATTGATAAAACTACCTCCAGGAGACTTCTTTCTCTCTTTTAAAAATCTTAGGCATTTATTGAGCAAAAGGTAACAGTTTGTAATAGTTTTTTGTACTGATTGCTTGTAGAAGTATAAAGTTGAGGATTTGTAGTAAGAAACTAAAGAAAACATTTAAACTCAATTGTCAACAACAAGCCTTGGAAATACCATAATGTAAGTACAAAAAAAAAATGTTTTGTACTGAAAAAAAGGACTTCTTGTATATATTTAGGAGTGGCTGGAGTGTGGACCTTGTGCCACATTCTGCTGGTAATCTGCTATCCACCATACTCTTACTCAGCATCGCCTTAGACACAGAAAGGAGAAGGCCGTAGTTCAGGTGAATTTGTGTGGGTATTCACTGGCTTCTCCCTGTTAACCTCCCATGGGACACACGGTTCCCTTCCTACTACATGACTAGATACATGTTTCCCCAGGGAGACAAAATGAGGTCAGACCCCATCACAGGGTGTGCGTTTTCCTGGTTATGCGATGGCAAAATGCGTGTACCCTGGGATCACATGAGGAGATACTGTATCATACTTGCCAGATGCTGGTAGCAATGCCTAAAATGCTTGTAAGTCTTGTCATATGACTTACTCAGCATCTATCAGATGATACAGACACAGCAAATACAGATGAGGGCTGCGCTGGGACTATCACTTCATTTATAATAGCATGATATAAACAAGTACTCTTCTAGTACTCCTAGAGAAGGCCATATGGCTACCCAACCCAAAGGCTGGAAACACACCGCTCCACACACAAGCTCACTCTTACTCTCACTGATCAGATATAAGTATACTCTGACCATGTTATGAACCAACCAAAAGCCACATACTGACTTGAATGTAATGATATTTTTCCTGTAGATTTTCTGTTATTATAGAATGCCTATGTTCCATGGTATTAAAGCTCTTTAACTCTGATAGAATGATTTAAACCTCTCTTTGTTGGAGTATTCCAAATAAATAACATCTTTGCACAGCCAACTCTCTCTTCAATATAAAATAGCCATTATTTGTTCTCTTACACTGAATTGGGTATATTGAGAGTCCCTGTATGTTTTTTGTGGTTGACTGTGCTCTTACATTTGAACATTTCAGCTTCCTAGCTTGATATTTATTTTCTTCCTCTTCTTCTCTCTTTGTCATTCCCTTTCTAACAGAGAAAATGTGACCAATACTGGCCTGCTGAAGGTAGTGAAGAGTATGGGAACTTCTTGGTTACTCAGAAGAGTGTTCATGTACTTGCCTATTACACTGTGAGGAATTTTACTCTTAGAAACACCAAGATCAAAAAGGTTTGTGGAAGCCTGAAAACACAGTTTGAGCAAGAGGGAGTATTAAAAGTTGTTCAGAATATTTTTTGAGGCAGTTGGCAGTTGCTTGTATAGGTGAAGCTGTATCCTGTAGGTCTCAGCCAGCCAAGATGCCCATCAACTTCAGAGTTCATCTGACTGGATCAACAAATTAAGAATGTACTGCCCTGTAGTGTAGTACTGGTGTGATGTAGGACCATCAGGGGAAAGGCTGTGATCACACTGAAGAACTGATTTGAACTTTGCCTGTCTGGTGAGCAGGAGGATACATTTTCAGAAACAGAGCAGCTTATAGAAAACACGGTGTGTTTTGAGTCATCCACCTCAGCTATCAGTTTTCCATTTTAGGGACTAAATTTTTACCCCCCCTGCACAACAGGTGAATCCACACCGTATTTTGTTGTAATCAGAACCAGCATGATCTCAGCCCAGCAGTGTGACATTGGCTACTTTGAGGAGCATTCTGAAACTTTAATTTATTTCAGCCACCTAAATGTTAGACATCCGGTCTCTCAGCCTCCCTGTGCTGAAGTACAGCACTTACTGTCAAGTGATTTGTTCTGCCTGATCTGCCAATCTTTGAATGACATGACCCACTCTCTGAAGGTATCCCTGCCTCTGAGTTGCCATTGAGGGTGGGAGCTTAGAAAAGCAACCCACACAAGGCCACTTCCCTTGTAGTTCACTAAAGCTGGGTGAGGTGATTCTTACCCTTTCTGTCCATTCAGCAGAGCAGAGTAGCAGAAATAGCTGGTGACTCTTAAGAGCAACGGTCATTTGTTATCCCTCCAGTACTCTTAGACTTTCTCTAAACATTTCTAAGGAACATTTTCCACTCAGTAGGCAAGATGATGGGACAGAAGCACTGGCCCTTCTCTTTGAAAGCTGGTATATTTATAGCTAGGTGTCATGTTGTCAACTAAATATGGAGAGTATTAATTCAAGAACTAACACAAGAGGCAATGTAGGCTCACTGATGAATGAGGTGGGTGCCCTGGTGGCAGAAGATACAGAGATGGCTGAGTTACTTAATGCCTTTTTTGTCTCTGTCTATACTGCTGGAGGCTGGCTGGAGGAGCCCCATAGCCCTGAGGCCCTAGAGGAAGACGGGATAAAGGAGGAGTTTGCCTCAGTTGATGAGGACTGAGTTAAGGACTAGTTGAGCAGTTTAAATATCCATAAATCCATGGGTCCTGATGGGATGCACCCACAGGTGCTGAGGGAGCTGGCAGAAGTCATTGCTAGGCCACTCTCCATCATCTTTGTCAAGTCGTGGAGAATGGGAGATGTGCCTGAGGACTGGAGGAAAGCAAATGTCACTCCAGTATTCAAAAAGGGCAAGAAGGAGGACCCAGGTAACTATAGACCAGTCAGCCTCACCTCTATTCCTGGGAAGGTAATGGAAAAACTTATCCTTGGTGTTCTCTCTAGGCATATCAAGGATAAGAAGGTCATAAGAGTCAGTCAACATGGCTTCACCAAGGGGAAGTCATGCTTAACCAACCTGGTTGCCTTTTTATGAAGACGTAACCAGGTGGATAGATGATGGTAAAGAAGTGGATGTGGTGTACCTTGACTTCAGTAAAGCATTTGTCACAATCTCCCACAGCATCCTTGTAGCTAAACTGAGGAAGTGTGGCCTGGACGATAGGGTAGTGAGGTGGATTGTGAACTGACTGAAAGATAGAAGCCAGAGAGTGGTGGTCAGTGGGACAGAATCTACTTGGAGGCCTGTGTCTAGTGGAGTCCCTCAGGGATCAGTATTGGGACTGGTACTTTTCAATATATTCATCAATGACTTGGATGAGGGAATAGAGTGCACTATCAGCAAGTTTGCTGATGACACCAAACTGGGAGGAGTGGCTGACATGCCAGAAGGCCGTGCTGCCATTCAGCGGGACCGGGAGAAGCTGGGGAGTTGGGCAGGGAGAAATTTAATGAAATATAAAAGGGACAAGTGTTGTCTTGCATCTGGGCAAGAACAACCCCAGGTACCAGTATAGGTTGGGAAATGACCTGTTGGAGAGCAGCGTAGGGGAAAGGGACCTGGGGATCCTGGTGGACAGCAGGATGACCATGAGCCAGCACTGTGCCCTCATGGCCAAGAAGGCCAATGGCATCCTGGGGTGTATTAGAAGGGGGGTGGTTAGTAGGTCGCGAGAGGTTCTCCTCCCCCTCTACTCTACCCTGGTGAGACCCCATCTGGAATATTGTGTCCAGTTCTGGGCCCCTCAGTTCAAGAAGGAGAGGGAACTGCTTGAGAGAGTCCAGCACAGAGCCACAAAGATGATTAAGGAAGTGGAGCATCTCCCATACGAGGAAAGGCTGAGGGAGCTGGGTCTCTTTAGCTTGGAGATGAGGAGACTGAGGGGTGACCTCATTAATGTTTGTATGTAAAGGGTGAGTGTCAGGAGAATGGAGCCAGGCTCTTCTCAGTGACATCCAATGATAGGACAAGGGGTAATGGATGCAAGCTGGAACATAGGAGATACCAGTTAAATATGAGGAAAAACCTCTTCAGGGTGAGGGTGACTGAACCCTAGAAGGGTCTGCCCAGGGAGGTTGTGGAGTCTCCTTCTCTGGAGACATTCAAAACCCGCCCGGACGCGTTCCTGTGTGACCTGATCTAGGTGTTCCTGCTCCGGCAGGGGGATTGGACTAGATGATCTTTCAAGGTCCCTTCCAATCCCTGATATTCTGTGATTCTGTAACTGTCTCTGAAGAGTTGCCATTCAGATGTGGGCTGCTTACGTATGGATTTATTTTTTTTTCCTGTTGCAGGGTTCCCAGAAAGGAAGGTCTAGTGGACGTATAGTAACTCAGTACCATTATACCCAGTGGCCTGACATGGGTGTTCCAGAATACACGCTGCCCGTCCTCACCTTCGTGCGGAAGGCATCGCATGCCAAGCGCCACGCTGTCGGGCCTGTTGTAGTTCATTGCAGGTGTGGTTTTTACTGCTGTAAGGTTCACTCCACTTTTGTTTTGCAGAAAAAAAGAATCTTTCAGTGGTGGGTTAAGCAAATTTTCACTTTCACAATTAACAATTCCTGATGGAATGAGATTAATTTCTTAGCTGATATTTCCATCCTTGGTAAGGCCAACTAATCAACTGTCTGTGTCGCTTCTATAAATCTTCATAATGGCTGTAAACAAGATGATGCTGTTCTGCACTGTGTTCTCTTTTCTGCACAAATGCTTTTCCTGTTACTTTTTTTGCACATTTCTATACTATTCTCTTGATTGCTATGAGCTTACCGGATACATATATAGCAGTAGTTGTTTCATTTCTGCAAATAAATCGTTAGGATGGGTTTTGCTTATACTTTCTTTGGTGCAGGGATACTCTGTAATCCTAAGAGGAGCTCTGTCCACAAAAGAAGACTCACTCTATTCCTGGCTGACCTACAACTCTGCTGTTTTTAACATTGCTCCGCATTCTAGCGGTCACTTGCAATGGAGGAGCATTCTGGGGAACGGTTTGAGGTCTGCATGTGCCACTGTGTGCAGGCAGGTGTTTCTGTCAGTGCTCACTAAAACTGGGCAGCTCAGGGCAAATTGGTTAAAAAGGGCTTGTAGGGCCTGGAATGACTTCACAATGCCCGTGAAGGACCGGGTTATTGTAAAATATATAAGCAGGTTCTGGTTTTCCACTGTAGTACCTCACCTTTGATGGAACATTTGGAAAGAGAACCTCCTCATGAATTCTGTCCTTCTGGAGCTGACTCTGAGGAAGCCAACAGGTAAAGTCATCTCACAAATGCTGCAAATGAAGATATTTTATTTCTGGGATGATCTAATCTGACTGAAATCTGTTTTTAGCTTGGAAAATGAAAATTCCACATTTTGGTTGTTCTGCTGCTATCTACATCCTGCCTGTTCTTGGGAAGTTCAAAATAAGAGTTTCCCCAAAATGCCAAGTCTGACATCTATGCCAACAGGCTGAGACATCAGCAATACATTATAAGTCAATTCAGTTGAGTTTTTAGAAAGTGAACAGTGGTAAGTTGTGTGGCTTCAGTCAGACCTCTCCGTTGGGTCATAGGTACAATTCACCTCTGTCTGCAGGCAGTTTTATTCAGCTTTTAGTTCACGTGTCCCCATGCACTATGGACTTTCAAAGGATTCATCTCATGTTAGAAGTGTAACTTTTGTTTATCTTTACAGGCTGTATGGAGGACACATACGAGGAACTTCATTAAACTTTTTTAAGCTATTTTTATGTTTTGGTACTTTTCATGTTTTGTTTACATTACAAGTACCAATTGTGTCTGGTACACTTTTTGTTTGTTCATTTGTTTAATAGTGTGTTGGTAAACTGGACATTGCAGTTTTATATCATATTTATTTAGACAGTTTATTACAGCAGCCTGAGCTTACACTGCCCATGCTTTGTGCCACCTCTGCAGAAGAAGTGAGGTGACTGAATTAGCATGTGTGTGCTTGGATCTGCCTTTAGGGGACTGTGCGGACCCAGCACAGTGTTGCTCTCAAGTTACACGAACCCATAGACATAAGGTTTCCTCATTAGAGGGGAATTACAACTGCCTAATTCCCGTATGTCATTAGATAACAAAAAATGACCTCTTGCCCTTGTACTCCCTATCCAGCTACTTTATGAAAGAAAAAGTTGGATTTTAATCTTACAACACAGCTGGTTCTGTTAAATGAGTCAGGGTTCATGACAGGGGTTGAGTAACCCTTTCTTCTGCATCTTCCCTTTTTACGAAGGGTTTCAACCATTGCCTGCCCTCTTAGCTGGATCTGGAGAGCTCTAGGCTTTTTCTTTTACAGATGTACCTTCAGCAGCTCTGCCACTTCCTGGGGTTTTCCTCACTCCGGTATCCTTGAAATCTGCTATATCTGTAATAGGTGACATAATGCACCTTTCCCTTTCAAGTGATGTGTTTTTCAACATAGAACATGAACTGTGCCAAAATGCTGACATATGCCAACCTTTCTAGTTATACTTCACAAAGTATCCTAAGGAGTATCAGAAGCCTGACAATTGTAGACCTTCAGGGACCCCCTTAGTTCTGTTTCAATTGATACTTTAAAAATCATTTGAGAAGATGATCTCTAGATCTTTCCTTTTGCAAAGAAAAGGATGAGCTGAAAAGATTTTTCTTCAATACCAGCCTTGAAATTTTAGCAGAGTGTATCATATAAAAGTACGATTTGTAGAGGAAAATCTTCCCTAGACACCAGTTTGTTGGAAAAGCTATGTATAAAAAACAGTTACTTTCTCTATCGTGTTACTTCAGGCTCAAGACTATTGTTTTGTTTTGTAGCGCTGGTGTTGGAAGGACAGGCACATACATAGTGTTAGACAGCATGCTGCAGCAAATTCAGCATGAGGGGACAGTCAACGTATTTGGATTCTTAAAACACATACGTACCCAAAGGAACTACTTGGTGCAGACTGAGGTAAGACCAAAATATTCATAGCGAGAGGCTATTACAGACTATTTCTGTTTGCAGGAGGAGAGATGATACAGTCTGGTTTTGGCACTGCCAGACAGACTGGCAACCAGTCACCAGACTGGACTTTCCCATTTGCTTCCCTTGTTTTTACAGAGATATCCTTCTAGGCTCACTTAGAGCAATGTGCTGGAAATTACCTTTCTGTGGGCTCTTGTCTGTTTATTAGGGAGAACTTGGAATATATATCATGCTTCCCAGATTTTTTCTGCAGACATTTACTGGTTTCTTGGCAGGTCATGCATGTTTCTCAGAGATTTTTTTAGGGAAACACCATTGTCAGGTGTTCAGATCTTCTGACTGATGAAACAGTTGATATCAAGTAATACAAGGTAGGGGAAAAAAAAGCTGTTTCAGACAGATGACTATCTCTAGCTGCTTTAAACTGAAGATTATCTATAGAATAGTGAAAGACCAGAGCAAAACAACAGGGACAACAGCAGGGCATTTGAAAGTCTATTTCAGGTTTCAAGAACAGTTGGTGAGATGCCCCAGTGTCTTGCAATAGAAGAAAAGGTAATCAACAACAGCATGGGCACTTGTCCCAAAGGATGTGAGAGAGAAAATAGAGGCTAGCAGTTGGAATGGGGAGTGATCACTTTATTGCAAGAAAGGCAGGGAGGGTCGCGTAACAAGCTGACTTTAAAATTTGACTCGAGGCTATGCTTGCATTTTTAACTCTGTTCTGTGATCATGAGATACCACAGGTGGTGGGGATTTGGTATTATATCATTTATGCACTGCATGTGTAGTTCAGTTGTGCTTGTAAATGTGTACTGTCGCTGTGGATGGACAGCCTTCACTGTTGAGGATGACTTTTGAGAAAAATCCCCTACAGCAGCACACTGTGAAGAAATACTATGTCAGAAGTGGCAGCTTAGCCAGAGGTGTCCAGGGAAATATGAAAATAATTAGAGCTTGGGTGTTTGGTTCTGTTTTCCTAGGAGCAATACATCTTCATTCATGATGCATTGGTTGAAGCGATACTCAGTAAAGAAACAGAAGTTCTTGAGACTCACATTCATGCCTATGTGAATGCTCTCTTGATACCTGGACCAACAGGAAAGACCAGACTGGAGAAACAATTCAAGGTGAGCTCTCCAATTCACAGGAAAAGCTTTAGGCTTGCAAACTTGAATAACTTAAAAGTAGGTATCTCAGCACAACCTTAATTAGCTTTCTCTTATCTAAAATTCAACTGCTGACCCTAAGTTCAGAGCAATTTAACAAATGCATGTGGGTCAGTTGGGACAAAAGGATTGCTGGCATACTGTTAAACAAGGAATATTTTTAAAAAATACAAGAGTATGAGGGGCCAGCAAGTAGGTTTTGGAAAACACCTTTGCATTACTTTGCCTTTGCACGAAGATCCCAAAAGTAAAACAACAGTCTAGAAAGATGTCATGCTGGAAAAAATGTCATGAGCTATACTGGCCAGTCAGCATATTCCCCTCAGTGTACAGCAGTGGCTAGTGTGGCTAGAAGACAGACTTCACCTCAGCAGGCAATAAGGGGACACTTTGGTGCTTGTGGATGTGGAGATCAGTGTGTGCACACACAGGACTTCCAGTCACCCAGGGAAAGAGCAGACCCAGCCAGGTAACAGCCCAGAATCTATGGGAGAAACACCTCATTGACTCATAGAGAGAATGGGAAGTCCAGTTTGCTCACTGAGTCACCTATAGGGGAAATACAGAAAGTCCTAGCTTTTGAAATTAATTTGAATTCAGAGAAGTAGATGCCATTTAAATGTTTTCCAGATTATGTTTCAAAAAAGACTTCCCTCTCCCTAATTCCCCAGGAAATTAATTATTAGAACATTTGTCTTCAAGGTGCTTAATTCTAAGGAAGACTGCATGGGATAACGTGTATTCTTTCTACAATTACCTATTGGATCATCAGTAAAAAACTTAAGCACATAAGTCTGTAAATGATGTCAGTATATACTGAGGCTATGAAAATACTAATATATTTATTTTCTGAAGAATGTTGGTCACGTGGGCACAGTAATTAGTATTTCTTCAAGATACAGAACAACAGAATAGGAACAATATAGCAAAGCATTTCACAGTTTACTGCCATCCTAGCTTGAATGATCCGACAGCATTGCACTGTTGTTTCCTAGGGAAAAGTAGGGACTCATCTCAACTGTGATGTGCTTGGAGAAATAAACATCCCACCTTTCCTACAAAGGTGAAAGAACAAAATGTATAATATATACAAACAGAGCAGGTAAATACATATAAACACAGAGTGTACAGTGCAAATTGCAGGAGCCATACAGAGCTCAAATTTCAAGAGTTTAAATATTATCAGAAAGGGACGTGTCTCATTCAATCTCATTTTCCTTTGCAAGCTAACAAAAATTTGCAGTCTTGTTTTACTGAAGAACTGTTTCAGATGAACAAAAATTGTAGTCTAATTCAATTTGATGGAACTTCCCTGGTTTGATATCTGTTTTTCCAAAGCAGGCAGCTTCAGAAAGCAAGACATACCCAGCCCAAAACATCACAGAAGAGTCTTTTGAACATTCTGATTAATATCTGTTTGAGTTTACTAGCGATCAAGGAAACCCCATAAAAACTAGGGAAAAAACTGCTTTCCCAACTTATTTCCTACCTAAGCAATATATACACAGCATTGTGGTGTCTGTGTGTGTGTACTTATTCCTTCTTATACTCTTGTCTATTTAAGTTGTATTAATTGAAACAAGTAAGTCAACAAGACATCCCCAGATCCATCCTATTTTCCTCTTCTAGGTTTGGAGATAAAATCAGGAAGCTCCTATGTGGGATACCTAGAAAGGCCTTACATCAGGAGCTATACTGTCTGTATAACAATGCAGATTTTTTCTGCAGACATTTACTGGTTTCCAAAACTATTTAAAGCTACACAAACGGCTGTGCAGGCAAAATGGAAGTGGCACCAAGATGGCAACAAGCTCAGGGGGGCTGGACGTGGGAAAACAAAAAGTGGCATTTCCTTCAAAGAGATGCTTATTGATCTAGGGCTCAAGAATCATTTGAACTGAAAAAAAAAAAAAAAAAAAAAAAAAAAAAAAGATTCTGATGAACTTGCTAAGTAGTTCAGCCAGACAACCAGATACCTAAAGTTAAGAGAGACAGCTAACCTGCAATACATGCACCCTTCTGTTAAATGCCGTTAATGAAGGAATGGCTTTTGCACAGTTACCTGATGCTTTTTTCCACTTGATTGTTTCAGTTACTGAGCCAGTCTAACACACAGCAGTGTGATTATTCAACTGCACTCAAACAGTGTAACAGAGAAAAGAACCGAACTTCATCCATCATTCCTGGTAAGCTGGTTCAAATCCGCTTTGCTGGGTGGCACAAGTTTCTGAACAGTGTTTGTCAAACCCTCAATCTTTCATCAGCAAGAACTGAAGACATCTGCATTGGTGTGGAGCAATGTCCCAAAAAGTACTTTTACTGAAAAAATTATTTAAGCACACTACAGAAAAACAAAATAGATGGCTCGGTAACACTTTATCCTGATGGATGAAACTTAGTGTTATCACTACTGTGAGATGTGTGAGAGGATTGCTATAATACATGAATCATTGCAACATACGCTCATGACTTTTTTTTACAGTGGAAAGATCCAGAGTGGGTATCTCATCACTGACTGGTGAAGGGACAGACTACATCAATGCTTCCTATATTATGGTAAGTAAGTTATTGGTGAAAAACTAAACCCCGTTCTGTAGCTGCTTTCAGATATGCCTTGTGTCCAGCAGATGTGAAGGTGGCCCAGACCTGATTTTGAAAGCTCCTTTATTCTATTATTCACTCTGCTAGAAAGAGTTACTTTCCACAGGAAGTATTATTACTGTTATTACTGGTTTAAAGTTTGGTTAAGTGCATTGCATTTTTGAAATCCATAGAACCAGAAATCTTCATCATAGCTTTAAAAACTGGTAAAGCTAAATGCCACCTGTGGAAGAATCTTTTGAGATGAACTACAAGTGTTAACTAACAAGTTAGTTTGTAATGCCTGTGCTGTGGTTTGCCTTCCTACCTGCTCACCTTACAGAACTTTAGCAACTGGCATAGCCCAAGGCTCCATAGTTCATCAGCTTTCCATTATCTTTTTGTTCCCTGGGTTTGCTTGAACTCTCTTCCCCTTCATTAGCCACAAGGGAGGACTAAATGCTTCCTGGACATTCAGGAAGGAGGTGGGAAAGCTCCCTGCAGTGCTGTTGATACACGATCCTTCATCAGGTGCATTAGTGTAAAAGAGTTATCTTTTGTGGTAAGAAGTTCATTTGTGACATCTGTACAAATTAAGAGTCTACTTGAGATTTTTGCAGATCTTTCAAGTATTCTTTTGTTTGTTTCAGATTGCCAGCTCTTCTAGAATTCTGGTTAATGTAGAACAGTTGGCATGTGTGTCTGAGCTCACATATTTTCATGTCAGATTGGCTGTTCAAGGCTCCACTGATTTCTTTTGTCTTTTTTTGATCGGATTTTTCGAAGTTTTAAAGACTGTTTCAGTGTAGTTGATTTTATTCTTTTCAAGTAGAAAATACTGCAATGGAAGTTCTTCTAATATTCTTGTTGCAGGAGTCTAGGCTTCTGGTTCTATCCACTGGAAGATTTCTTTAGATGTTAATAGTTGGGCATCAATTCTGAGTCTGTTGATTTTGTTTTCCAGGGTTATTATCAAAGTAATGAATTCATTATTACCCAGCATCCCTTACTACACACTATCAAGGATTTCTGGAGAATGATATGGGACCATAATGCCCAGCTAATAGTCATGCTTCCTGATAGCCAGAATATGGTAAGTTTCATGGCTGATTGTTATGGGCTTACATATGAATGTTACTAGTATTACCACTTTGAAGCGTACAGGACATGAGACAACATCTGGAATTTTGAAAAAAAAAACAAACAAAAAAAACACAAGCACAATTAAAAATTAATAATAACGTACTGAGTATAAAATCCCCAAATCCACTGGAGGAAATTTTGAAATCCTTGTCTGAGCTGATCACAACTGGCATGAAAAAATAGTGATTCATTCTTGTATAATTTATAAAAAGAGCCAAACAGCCAGAAGTCAGTGTTACGCAAGGTTAGTTTTTGCTCCAGGGCTTTTACTTTAGTTGTAGTGTGGCTTCTTCAGCCTTTCCTGGGTATGGGGAGAAATTTGAGGCTGTTTCTCTTTTTCATCTCCTACAGTTACAAACAAATGTTCATCAGGGATTTATCTGACTCTAAACAGCAAAGGAGGCTCAAGTGTTCATCCTGCATGTGTAATTTAATAACAAATTAATACATTTTTCAGTTAGTAGAACTGCAGAAATATCTGAGCGCTTTTAGGTTGGTACTTAGAGAGATTGTGAGGTGTGAGATGGCCTCATTTTGTAACAAGTTTGGAGGACAGCCATGCAAATGCTTTGGAGAGTCTGGCATGATTGGAAAATCATGTACAACCAAGACAATGTTTGTTTTTTTCCTCTCATAAAAGTTTTTATGAATGTTGTACTTCCCATAAAATAGACAGATTTTTAAGTTAGCCTTTGTAATAAGGGAGGTTGCTTTGCCAGGAGGTGCTGGTTCATTATGACCCCAAAAAGACTTTGTAAAGTGTCATTTAAAATGCTATTTGATTAGAGCTAACGCTATAAAGGAGAGCATAGCATAGATAATCTTACATCCCTTCAGATGCTGGGAACCCCAGGTGTAGCTCTGAAGATATCACTGCCAGCACATCATGCCACGCAGCTCCTGTCCATGGAAGGGTTACCCCCCTTTTGGCTATTCAAGCTGTTCAAGGGTTTTCTTAAAAGAGAACAAACTTGTTCATCATTTCTGCTGTCAGACAGAAAGGATGTTCTCATGAGAACTCCTTGCTGCACTTTTAGATAATCCCAAGGCCAGGCAGGTGGGGTGATTGTCGGTACAGGGTGGGAGCTGCCTGCAGTCTCCTCTGTAACAATCCCCCAGCTCAGTTTGTCCTGTGGCCATGGGCTGTGGGCATCACAACACAGCCTGGAGGCCAGGCTGGATGTGTGGTACAGCATGGCACAGCACAGCATGTTGACCATTATGTGAGTCAGTATCTCCATGTTGTACAGGGGTCTTCTGGTCAGGTTCACTACAGACGTGATTGAAAGACATCACTTTTGATGTTTGTAAACCAAATCAGATTTTGATTTGTCAATTTAAATCTAGCTGGCTGCATTGATTACATATGTGTTGGATTAAGTTTTATTTTAAGAGCTCAACTTTTCTTACTTTTATGGCTTCTTTTTCTTTTTTTTTTCTGGAGGCTGAAGATGAATTTGTATACTGGCCAAACAAAGACGAGCCTATAAACTGTGAGACTTTCAAAGTTACTATGATTGCTGAAGAACACAAATGTCTTTCTAACGAGGAGAAGCTCATAATCCAAGACTTTATTTTAGAAGCCACACAGGTAACACTGTCCTAAACATGTAACTCAGGACTTGATTTGTTAAAGGTAATGCCTACATTTCGTTACATTTTAATTTGGTAAATGAGTAGCAATATTCCATGTCCTTGAAGCACCCAGGGAGGGAGTGACCCCTATAGGTAATGTGGTGACATGGGGGATAAAGTAGTCATCCACAGCCGTGCGATTCTGTGTCTAGAGGCTGGAACAGGGTGAAAAATAAGAAGAGTCAATTTTTTACCAAATTGATTTACACTTTTTTCTACCCTTTTAGGATGACTATGTACTTGAAGTGAGGCATTTTCAGTGTCCAAAATGGCCAAATCCTGATAGTCCTATTAGTAAAACTTTTGAACTGATCAGCATCATCAAAGAGGAAACTTCCAACCGTGATGGACCCATGATTGTACATGACGAGTAAGTACTGTAGCTTCCTCTTTGTTCATGTGTTTTTCCATAGAACCATCCTTTCTTTCATCTCAAAGTGAAAGCAGATGAAACAAGGCACTAAGTCTGCGCCTAATAATAGCACTTTTGCTTCTGTTTCAGCTGCATCAACAGGAGAAACATTTTTATTCTATTACACTTCCATGTCCTCTTTTCAGCTCTTTCATTTTGATACTCCAGATGATTGTCAAGTAGGGCACTGGAGAGGAAATCAATTGGGGCTTCTTTGTCGGTTATTGAAAGAATTAAGAATGTTTAGATGAGATACCTTACCCTTCTCCGTCTGTTCAAGTAATAGCCAAAAATGTTGATATGTTGATCTACTGAAGGGACGTGAGGCCTTCAGGATTCGGTTAGTAGAGGATTGTCAACACAACTCCGAGGCTAGTGTTTAAAGACTCTGCAGAAATTGTCCCCAGGTGCTGTGAAGGTTGTGTTAAGGCACTGCTGGGCAAGCCTATTTCAGAACATGTAATGAACGCGTGACAGAAATTCATCTAATCACTTTACCATCAATTTTCTATTTTGTCCAGCTGTAGAAACTTGATCCAGTTTGTAGAGACTTTCTTTTTGTCTTTTGGTGCTTGTTTTTTGTTTGTTTTTTTTTTACTTTACAAAGGCACGGAGGGGTGACAGCAGGCACTTTCTGTGCGTTAACAACACTAATGCATCAACTGGAAAATGAGAACTCAGTGGACGTTTACCACGTAGCTAAGATGATAAATTTGATGAGGCCTGGAGTCTTTACAGATATTGTAAGTAATAAACAAAATGTGTGCATAATTTTTTTCCTATGTGTGGTGTTATTAATGTGCTTAGATCTCAGGGCAACATTACTGAAGCACTGGCATCTTAGTTTCTATGAGTTAATCAAAACTGCTTACCAGAGGTGCTGTAGTGGACCTGCTGCTTATTCCAAAACACAGTTTTTCCCATGAAAGCATGTTATGTGGTTGTCAAGTGGTTGTATTCAAAATGTGCAGAACTGCCGTCATCAACATAAAATCTGCACTCTTATCCTGTAAACGAAGGTTTTAATTCAGCAGGAGTAAATTTGTAGTCCAAATAGGCCCTGAAGTAGTTTTCCATTTCAGGGTGGACTGATCTTTCATGATCTGTTGAATGGTCACTTGACACCGTTGTCATTGTTGCTTAAAGAAAGAAGGAAAGCAGCCAAAATATAACAAAGAAGAATTACTAAGTCATTGTTATACAAATGAAAATTCATCACAGAAATTAAAAACTATAAACCCTGCCCTTTTGTTCAAGTCACTACAAATCTGACTGCTGTAGGGCTAAGATGGATGTAGTAAGGAGGACGCTTTAAGAGTGAAGCGTTAGAGTTACCATTATCACATTTTTGACAGAAAACCAGGACATGGGACAGGATTGTCAGATGGTTGTATGACCCCCTGGCCCTGTCCAGCTAGTCCAGCTGGGGGTGCCTGGCAGACGACGGAGTGAAAATGGGAAATCTTTCCACCCCAGCAACACCATAAGGGTCTTTGCTCCTCTTGCCCCGGTAGCCTCCAGTTTCCCATCCTCTTACTGCAGATATTCAATTTTGTTGCTTTCTGCCCCGTATCTCTTAGCCCAACCTAATAGTCCAGACCCCAAACCCCGCTCTATTTATTCTGACTTACTGTTCCCCACTCCTTCTGTCACAGACATTCTTTATCCTTGCGTATCCATCCTAGACCCCAATGTATTCCTCTGCCCTTTCAGAGCATCCACTGTTACCTGGAGCAGCACAAGTGCCTGTTCTCCCTGCACAGAGCATCCAGCTCTTTCTTCCCCGCCAGCCCACACTGTGGTCCAGCTGGCTGCTGGCACTCTCCATGTCCCCTACCTGCTCCCTCTAGGCAGTGGCTGCCTCAGTGAGTCTTCCCACAAAGTCTTGGCTCTCCTGCATTTGGCAGGGTCTTCAAAAACATAAACACTAACTACAAGTACCAAAAAGAAAAAAAAAAATTGCCTTGATGGAATTCAGAGAGCAAAAATAAGAACATAGTCACGAGGGAAAAAAAAGCCAACAGACCAACAATAGCCCTAATCCTGACCCCATTCACCCCATGGGAGCTTTGCATTTGATTTTAACAAGGATCAGATTCAGCACATGGTATTTCTTCTGAAATACTGTTTTCTCCCCTACTTGTGCTGTGATCCTTAGTGTTACACTTTACGTTGTGTACAGGGGGAGACTTTAGACAGAAAATTAATAAAGCTGCTAAGTAACAGAATAAATTATGAAGCACAGTACATTAACACATCAGCTGTTAATTAATGTTGAGTAACAGTGTTACAAAATAATCTAGTGTCATTATTTCTGACAGCACACTGACTAGATCCTCTTTTCTTTTCCAGGAACAGTACCAGTTTCTGTACAAAGCTATTCTCAGCCTTGTCAGCACAAGGCAAGAAGAAAACCCTTCAGCATCTATGGACAGTAATGGCTCAGCTTTACCCGACGGAAACGCAGCTGAAAGTTTAGAATCTTTAGTTTAATTAGCACATCAAATTAAACACAGACGTGTCTACATCACACCGGGGACACCTGGAGTTTACCATTGTTGTTTTCAGTTTTATACTTTGGGGGTGGGAAGTGAAATCTGTCCAGTCACTACATACACATATATATACATATATATATATATATATAAAAAAAAAATCAGATCCCAACCATTGCTCAAACACAGTCATTTCTGTTACTTACGACTTTACTGCAGAACATTTATCATTAACAATGTGTGCCTTTTATTGAAAGATTTCTTGTAATACGTTGTTACGTCTGGACTAACTCGATTGACTTTTACAGTGTTTCTAAGATTTGGATTGTGGTATGTTTTTTCAGTATTAGGTTTTGATTTATCTGGCTTTACTTTTAACGGAAAATTATCATATTTATAGATGTTAGGGATTCTCAATTACAAACATGTCATGGGTTGGTTTAGTATTTGATTTATTTGCTGTATTTATAACAATTTACAAGTGCTAGAAATGTAACTTTTAATATAGTAGAATGTAAATAAAATACTGTTCCCCATAACATTCAGCATTTTAAGACTTCGGTTAGACATTTAGAATAGTGATCTGATACTTACTGTAAATACTGCTACTTCTGTAGTGATCCATGGACCAAATTTATATTTATAATTGTAGATTTTTATATTTTACTACAGAGTCAGTTTTCTAGTTCTGTGTAATTGCCTTGTTAAAATGATGTAGTCCAGGATGTTTTTATTTTAACAAATTCTTCAGATATATAATTGTGCATCATAAGCAATTAACCTTCATATAGCTGCATGTGATTTTAACTTTTTGTGGGAAATAGGAATCATTTGTTTTGAAATGAGAAGTTTTTATGAGAATAACACCTGTACTTGGCATTGTTAAATTGTTTTTACCTATGGCATTGCAAAAATAAATATAAATATTCCAGCCTGTGTTTAGAGGTCTTCCACATACAGTGAAGAATCTCTGGTGTCAGGTAGGTGGGCTTTTACTTACAAGAACAAGGACTCAGGGCTGATCTGGAGACAGCTGCTCTGCCCATGGAATCTGTGAATACAGAAGACACTTTTGGAAAATTTTTTTGTTATTTAAACTCTGAAGGCTGTAGCAGTGAGGAGGGTGGAGAAGCCTGGAGCAGAACAGGTCTTTTGTTTAAAACCAACACAGGCCAAGGCAGTAGCTTCTTTCTCACTTTGATACATATGTAGAAATTTTGAGTACAGAGACGGAGTTCTGGATCAGAATGACACGGGAACTAACAGACAGTAACTTCAGTAAAAAAATAAGGATGGGAGAAGGCAGGCCTGATGTGGGCTTGGAGATATTAGTTGGCTGATAACCTGAGGCAAGGATGTGTGTGGGATCTCGGTGCCAGCAGAAGATCTAGATCCCCTTCAGCAGTGTGGGGTTGAGGATAAGAGGAGGTGCAACAAAGCCAGAACAAATTTAGGTTTAGAGGAATCTAAACGGTGGAAACTTTAAAACAAATCCTGGCATTGTTGATATGTGAAAGTGAAGGTGCTAGGCCAGCAGACAGATGGGCTCTTGTCCAAAAAAACACCAAAAAAAGTCATATAGACAAAATAATCTAATGTAGTTTGCATTTTCTGACACTTGACCACTTCTCATTATAACCACAGCAGCACGGTCCCAAAGGTTATGGAGTGACTGACTCCATTGGGCTTGGAGCCCCGGGGGCCCACCAGAGCCTGATGTGGGACAATTTGCCAGTGTCAGCCCAGGTCCACTTTGCAGGTCTGGCCAGGGGCCATGCAGGGCATGTGTAACACAGGCACACACACACACACACAGGATTCATCACACAGAGAGCAGGAAGAGGATTTAAGAAGGCTCAGGGCAAGGCAGGAGCGGGCTGGGGTATTGCCCCAGCACCTGCTTACAGGCACGCAGCCCCATTTACCCCTCCTCTGTCCCTGTTTTCCCTTGCTTGTTCTTTCCTTGTCCACCTCGATCCCTCTGTCCCTCGATCCCTCTGGTGCCTCTATCTCTTTGCAGATAAACAACCTAATTACCTTTTCCTCAGGGGCCTCAGTTTTGTTACAGCCATGGCCAAATGTCAAACCTCTGAAGCTGCCACTCAGATGGTCTCAGCAGCACGTGGTGTTACCAACACCTTGGTACTTCTGCCCTTGTAAGCTTTTTGTTCCAAAAGGTCTCCATCAGAGTTCGGCCTTCCCTCTCGTAACTCCCCAGGAACTGCCTGTGAGCCCTAGGCAGGTGTCATGGTGCTCCTGGTGATGCCCATCAGCTGCTCACTCTTGCTCTCTTCAGCACTGTCCTCTCTTGTGCCCCGCTGTCCCACAGGGTCTGTGCTGCAGCTCTGTCCTGGGCCAGGGCTGACAGCCGCCTGCCTGCAGATACCAGTGCTTGCCACCTCGGTTCACAGCCATAACCAGTTGATTGAAAAATTCAGAAATGAGGGAACCTACTTTTCTGGGCCAGAACTTCTTTTTTCAGGTTTCACACTTAAGTTTTTCCTCTGTGGTCCTTGCCATACCTGCATATTTGCTAATTCTGAACAGGACTGAGATACGGCTTCTAAGTGAAAATGAACTTTCAGTGTGGTATCCCAAGTGAAATTAAACACCATTATGGATCTAGATTTTTTCGTGTGTTATTTTGGGGGTGATAAGAGTTTCGAACATACAGAACCTGCTCATTGTCCCAAGCGATAGGCATTTTTATAACATTGCTGAACTACACAGGCATGTTCTTCACAGCTTTTAGCGTTCCTTTCCGCCTCCTCTAAAGCCCTCACGTTGGCTGACACCTCCTCTTGCACGTCTAGGGAGGCCATCTCTCCCACTCATTCCAAAAACATAGACGCAATTTTTCCTTTCTTAATCTCTAGGGGCATCTGTACAAGAGAGGTTAATTGTGATCTTATGGCCGTTCCCAAACCACGTAACCATAATTTTCTTACTGTGTACTTCTGCACTTCACTGTATTAATACAAAACATAAGAAACTGTCATGCTCATGCTACTTCTCCAGTCTTCAGGAAAATAGGCTTGTGCCCTCAAATAACTGTGCTTTTTATTTTTATACCTTCTATTAATGGATTTGCGGTTCCATACAGTTGTACATACAAAGTAGTTTTTAGGCCAATTAATTCTATGATGTTTTTCAAGACTCTGTGGACCAAAAGCAAAAAGGGAATCCTCCTTTCTAAAATCCCATCTTGATATAACTGTTCCTTTCAACCTAAACTGTTTTGCAGACATTTTAAAATGATAATCCAAGGAATCAGCTGTCATTCAAGGTTTCTTCCAGAGATGTTTGTAATCACATTCATCATCTTAGCATGCTGACAAGTTGTTTAAAACATAAGTGCTTAGGATAATCTCTTTACTCACACATATTGGTTCTGATCTAGAAAAAAATAAGAATCATAAAAAAATCTTCTATAATCTTCAACCGTGATGGATTACAGATTTTAATAAATGCGTGTCAGTTCCCCTCTCAGACAAAGGCCATATTCTAATTAATTTTTTTCTTGTAATCCAAGCTACAGACTCAAAAGACATATCGCCTGCCTTTTCAAACTGGGTCAAGTGTGGAAAGATGTTATGTAGCTCCTGCAAGAAGTAGGATATTAATAAATAATGTCAGTTTAAGATTTTTTTGGCTTTTTTTTCAAAGCTGTAAGTGTGTGCGTCAAGGAAAACTTGACGGGTGAGGTTCATCCTAAGAAATCATAGGTGAGTAGAGAGTTAAAAAAAAAAGAATAGGATACTTAAGTCATTTACTAACATCACCAACTGTTCAGTGATTGTGGTTTGGGGATTTAATACCAACAGGAGAGCTTTACAGAAGTCAGCACTGAACAATGAGTAAAATTTGTACAAACTCATAGCTATCAGTACACCAGCATATTAGTTAAAGGCCTTGACATGGGCTCTGAAAAGCAGTTGGCTACGCTCATTAGGAGTGTTTTCTCACAGCGCTGTACCTGGCACAGTTCATTGCAATGTCCAAGGATAATGTGTGCTATTTCAGACGGGCTGAAATTTTCTGTGTTCATCTGAGTTCAAGTTGAGCTTGGCAAAGCTTAGCTCCTATCTCTCTCTAATTGTCCTGAAGAGGAAGAAAAGCAGGAAGCAAAGCAGTCATGTTCTCTTGGTGGGGGCTAGAAACAGGAACGGAGACCCAACCCTCAGCCTGAGGCATCCTAGATTCAGTCTTGGTTTTCAGGGGTTACCAGGGGCTACCAAGATGGTGAGGGGTCTAGAGAACAAGTCATACAAGAGGCTGAGGGAACTGGGCATGTTTACTCTGGAAAAGAGGAGGTTGAGGGGAGACCTCATTGCCCTCTACAACTACCTGAAAGGAGGTTGTAGAGAGGTGGGTGCTGGCCTCTTCTCCCAAGTGAACAATGACAGGACCAGAGGAAATTGCCTGGAGTTGCGGCAGGGGAGGTTTTGATTAGATATTGGGAAGAATTACTTCACTGAGAGGGTGGTCAGGCACTGGAACGGCCTGCCCAGGGAGGTGGGTGAGTCACCATCCTTCTGTGATTTACGGAAAGGTGTAGATATGGCAATTCAGGGCATGCTCTAGTGTCATGCTCTAGAGGCTGAGATGTAGGGATTTTCTGGACTCAATAATCCCAGAGGTTCTTTCCAACCATGAAGATTCTGTGATTTACCACTTCCCTAGAGCAGGGGTAAAGTCTGACCTTTCATTTCTGTTTCACAGGTTTGCGCTTTGTTGGATGGGGGACTTTTTACTTTCAAAAGGAGAAAAGAGCCATTCCACCACAATTTCCCTGGTTCCCCTCTGTTACAATTGCACTCTTAAGAACAACAAAATAAAACAGTCTTACTGAACTCATTGTTTTAGCAAAGTCACATCCTGTGACACTGAATTTGTCACAGGGGATCCAAGATGGTCTGATTTGCCTTGATGAATTCTGCTGGACATTCAAGGCTAATTTTTTTTCTCCCACTCCTCATTAGTTTTAGTCACTATCACTTTACCTCCAATTTTTCCCCCCTTAGACAGTGCATGCCCTTTGTCCAGCAGTCACACTTTGGTGCTGCAGTCCCTGAGAAGGGATATGGTTCTCATCTACAGGAGTACCTGAGGCAGAGAGAGTGTGAAACATTGAGGCAAGGAAGGGAGTCCGCGTGGAACAGGGCTTGAGCTCCTTCACCTCGGAAACTGGGATCTTACCTGTCATGGAGAGCTGGCACTAGAATAAATTCCAAAATGAAAAAAATCAGAGATACACAGTGACAAATAATCTGTTCCCTGCAGCCTGGTGTGAACAAGCAGCTGAAGAGCCTTTCAGCCCAAGCAGCGAGAGAAGAAACCAAACCACGCATTCAGCTGAGCAAGGCCCTCAAGCTGAGCTGGGCGGTGGGACACTGAGGCCTCATTTCTCCTCAGCACACAAGGAGACACTATGCATCCACTGTTCTGTACTTTTCCACTTAAGTAGCTGTCCTCATGCCCAAGCACAAAACATCCTAAAAAACTGCATCTCTTAAGATTAAAGCTGAAGATGGTATCTAGGTACGGATATATATCTATGTATATAAATATATATATTATGGGTGTTATATGTGGATGCTTAAACAATCCTTGAAGAGTCTTCTCTTGTGAGATTAGCAAAAAGTATGGTAAGGTATTTCTTGCACTTTGAGAAGCCCATGTGTAGACACCCCTTCAATAGAGAGAGTAACCAACCAAACCCCATTCACGTACATCTCATTAGACCGTAAGGACGACACAACAATGAAATACGCGTTGTCAGATTTATTTTTCAAGCAATCTTGTGTATAAGATACAATTATCTTTCCAATATTATGCAAAGAGAACTGAGGAGACTAATCTTCATACAAAAGCTGAGCAATAAATTCATTTAAGTCTAAACTTAGAAAACAAAAAGCAGCATTGCACTGGGAAACAGAAACATATTCTGATACAAAATGTTTCAAAAACAGTAGTAGCATTTCTTGAAGAAAACACTGTAGTGCTTTCTTTTTGTGCTCCAAAGAGATTATCTATTTTTTTAAAATTGCAATTTTCTTTGCATATTGCATTTCCTGGGCGGAAAGGCAAGCAAGGTGCATGCACATATAACAGAAACACAACTCTGTGGTTGTGTATTTGTGGGGTAAAGGAGGGAACAGAGAATTCTTCAGTGAAATCCTGGTCTCACCAAGCACTGGACTAGAAGGCATCAACAGATACAAGTCTAACTTTAAGACTTAGTTGTAGGCCTTTAATCTACCGGGGGAAGGAGGCAGCAGGGAACGGAACACTCATTGAGGGCTCCATTCTTACCCCAGCAGCATGTATACACCAGCCACACAACAGACCAACAGCCTGGCAGGTCAGCGGGAAGCAGAGCAACTTAGTGGAGCTAGGATTTTATCCCACACTGGGAGCACGCGTGGCACTGGAACAGAATCCAAATTCGGCAGGACAAAAGCATTCAGTCGTTCCGTACAAAAAGCTCTCCTCTTTGACAGTAACACTCTGCCCCTCATTCTTCGGCTCCTTTCGCCCTCCTCTTTGTTGCAGTTGCTACTTCATTGCACATGCACAAATTAAACCCAAACCCGGAGTAGCAAAGCTTGCAGATCAAAACTTCAGCTATTCTTATGGCTGCATTTCGTACCAGGCAGACCAACACCTGGAAGTCCAGCCCCTCAGGACGACAGCAACAGCACTAAGCTTCTCAAGAGGTAAAAGGCTGTGCGTTCATCAGCAAAGTGCGCTTGTGAGTGAAGCCGAAAGCAGCTAGCTTCCAGCAGCAGTATTCAGCTTTAGAAGAAGGGAGCACAGGTACAGGTGCAAATGGCATCTGCCCACAGCATTGCACCTCATAGGCCTAACTGGTGAAGTCAAAGCCATGCTTGCCTTGCAAGGTGGCGTAGAAATCCCTGAGCGAAAGCTGCAGAAGCAGCCCTGAACTGCAGGAAGGAAGCAACTGCTGGTTTGTCAGAGAGAAGCCACGCTCAGGCTGAAGTTCCACCCTGGGCTGATGCAGAGGAGCTGCCAGTAGAGCCGGGCCAGCCCATCTGTGAAGGGCAGCACAGCACATACAGTACCCTGGCAAACTCTCATCAGCCTGGAGTGGCACAGTATGGAGTAGTATGGACAGGGTCCCAAAGGAAGGCATCGAAAGCATGACAGCACAAGGACAGAAGCTAACTCAATGAGTAGTGATTTAAACCTGTAAGCCTACTGCGTTTCAAAGTTGCTCTTACTGCACAGTCCATTCCCTTTGTAGCAGTACTTAACCCGGGCGAGGCGCACAGCGTAAGTGGGAAGAGTAAATGTGTTGTTTGGAGCGGCTTCTAAGCACATGAACCACCTTGTGTTTCAGAATGCCCTTCCCAGCTGCAGAGCTGAACGCCCCTGCGCTCCCTTCACGGCACAAGGCAACACCTAACAGCAGGTATTCCCACACATCTCAGCCAGCTTCCACTCAGAGACCGGAATGGGTCCAGGGGCAGCCTGGCTTTAAACTTCCTCCCCCCTCCAAGCAATTTAAGTTTACATTCATAAGAGAAGGATTTCAAAAATATTAAGATCTACATTTCAAACATTTAACAACTGAGCATTTTCAAGATTTAACAGGATCTCATTTGCTAGTAGTGCAGATTTTCTAAACTATTTCTTGCATATTGTTATTGTGAAAACATTCACAAATACTGTTAAAACGAAATAATTTCATTTTAGAAAGACTTTAAGTTAAAAGACTTAAAATTTAAGTATCCCTTTCATCTCTGTTTCTCTAATATATTATTTTTACCGCATGAACAATCAAACTTAATGGAATTCATTAACCAGGATTTTCTACCACGAAAGAATCCACCAATACATTTTTCTTTCAGCTTAAATTTGTCTTAATAAAACCCCTATACACTTAGAGGATAAACTCTATTATTTAAAAAATTACTTCTGAGATATTTTAGGAAAAATATAAGGAAATAATCTAATTGATGCTGAAACATGTACATGAAAGTCTAACAGTTTTAAGAGGAAAATATCACAAGTCATGCATCTGGGTATCGACAGTTTCTACACAAAAGTCAGGCGACCGGTTTTATGGAAGGCATCATTTGTGTGAGAAATGGCAGGTGCTGCCTTTAGCTGGTCCAAAACTGAGATTCTTAAAGGGGAGGGACACACCAAACAAAACCAAAACCCGATTCCATCCATTGTTTCCAGTTACTGTTTGATGACGCTGTGGGTGCTGTAGATGATACCTTCGGCCCGAACACGCTCAAGTATTGGTCCGTAAACGTTCTTTGTCAGCGGTATAACCATACCTTTGGCATCTATTTCACCTGAGATAAAGGTAGGAAAAAAATAATATGTTAAATGCTGTACTGGGTTTACCTGGCAAAGCTTTGGCAGTGGTAGAGGCTGGGGGGTGGCCTCTGTGAGCCTGTCTTGCCTGTGACAATAACCAGGAACAATTTGCCTGGTTTTATCTCAACTCTGAAGCTTTGTCATCTTATTTTCTCCCCCTGTCGTGCTGAGGAGGGGAAGAGAGAAGCTGGGTGGGCACCTGGCAGCCAGCCACAGTCAACCCACTGCAAGTAAAAACTATCAACGTGCAATTATATACATTTTAAATTTTGTGATTTTACATATATATATGTATATATTCAGATTTATCAACAGCAGCAGCAGTACAGTATCAAAGAACAAAAAAAACAGTTTGAAATAGTATGTCCTGATTTGAGGTAAAACAAACTTTCTGTTCAGTATTTTAACTTTTGTAGCTGGGCCTCTTCAAACTAACTAAAGTCTGAAATTAACAGCATATTGTTCAGAAACTGTTCACTCTCACAGTGACAAGACCTGATTATACCAAAGGATGGTCTGCAGAGCGGCCCTTGCTTATACTTCTTGCTAGAACAACCAAGGTCAGGTAATTTTGTTATTTGCCAGGTTGGAGGGTGGGAAGCGGAAAAGCCTAGAGGGCTCACACTTGTAGGGAGGAGCGGCCAGGACAGGTGACCCAAAACTGACCAGCTGGGGTATTCCATCCCATCGGCATCATGCTGAGTATAAATAAGCTGAGGGATCAAAGGGTCAACTCTCTTTATTCAATGGCTGACATCTGAGGAAGACCCTGCCTGTTCATCTGCCTCTGATCCTGATCCGAGCATTCCTTGACTCCATTTCTGGAATCCAGCTCCTGTCGGCCACCAAGTCCAGTCTGGGATTTTTCTTGATGCCTGCTGGTGATGTGATCCTCATCCCAGGAGCTTGATATGGTTTTGTATATACTGTATACTTTTTTTTTCCTTTCTTTTATACTTTTTAGTTTTTCTTTTTCTTATTTATTATATTATTGTTATTTATATTTTCATTAGTTTAGTTTTTTTCTAAACTCCTGAATCTCTTCAATCCCTTCTTCTCCTCTCTTTTTCTTAAGGGGGCGAGGGAGGGGTCATCATCTGTCTGACTGGTCAAAACCACGACATAGTAGTATACACAGCTTGAATTAATAGAGCTGTGAAACTGCGAGTAGGTAAAAAGCATTTAAACTTCAAAGGTCTGGGATTTGTTTATTAAACTACAAAAAAATCCCTAAACCCCAAGTTTTTGCTCATTTCAGTTAGCTGGGAGAAGAATGAAGTTCTGAAGGTTATGAGCAAGCGAGGGGACATCACACTATTTCTATAAGCACAGTGAGGACAGGGTAGAGTCTGCCTGTTTATATGTACCCACACACCATGATCAGGTAATATGCCCCAAACCTCAAATCTGATCCAGCAGCAGAAGTCACCAGTTTGTTCAGCACAAGTATATTCTAGCCCACTTCACTGTGGCATAATCAATCGTAATTTACCACACCAAAGGTCCCCTTTACAACAATTAAGAGAACTATTTAAGATTAAATTATTAAAAATCCCCATAGATTAAGAAGTTAAGAAGAGTAACTGAGACATTGAAAAATGCAGATTAAAAATTCCTGTAAAGACAAATAGGAAAAGATGGATGAAATAAAAAAATAATAATAAAAAAATATAGTTCTATATACACTTATGTGTATACGCTTCAGAGACAACACATCTGCTTTCTACAGACAGGAAGATCCAGAATGATGACATACTGTTGCTGAAGCTTGAACAGTCACTTACCATCCAGAACCATCTTAGCAGCAATGGCCGTGGGGTACCCTACTGTTTTAGCCATTGCAGAATATCCTTTGTTATCGCCATAGACAACCAGATCAATAAATTTCTCTTCCAAATGACCAGAAGGATGCCTGAGACCTATTTCGTTTCTCATAACAATCATATCTCTCTCTCCAGTGCCTAAGAGAAAAGCACACAAACTATTCATTACTTGTATTTCAGTCATAACAAAATGAGGTCCCCGAGGAGCAAGGCACTGTACGTACACAGCAGGGTATCAGGGAAGTGACTTAGGACAGGGACTATTAGCCAGGACATAATATTGAACTAAAAATGTAACAGGGAAAGAAAAGGATAAATGAGGGGGAGTAGAGAACATCACACGACATTAAAAAACCTAAAATGAAGGGGTTTTTAATGAAGGTGAACAAACTATTCTAATCAAGCCTGATAAGAGATACTGCCCTATTCTGCTCAAAGCCATAAATAAGAATTTCTCACGTACCAAAGGGCAGCTTCATCTCCATGTGCTTTGCAAGAGCCCCCACAATGGAGTCTGCTGCTGGAACAGGTTCATCTCCCAATAGACCCAGCCTGGAGGAAGAGATGTAACATCGTTGCCCATTGACAGTTTAGTCTGTTTTCTAATTTCCAGCTTGTTCAGCCTACAGGTTTAACAGTCTCAACATGGACCAAAAGGGGTAGAGTTCCAATCTTTCTCTTTTTTTAAAAACCTTACAAAAAAATTTAAAAAAAAAAAAATCACTGGAAAAGCTTACCATTCCACTGCCTCCAGCTGACTTTTGTCCTTTTCCAGTTTGTTAAATACGGCTTCTTTAAGAACATGGTGTTCAGCAGGTGGCTTAATTCCCACCAGTTGGCACATGAGCTCTTTCTGTATTGAAAGTACAGAAAAAAAAAAAATTCCTTAAGGCCTGACATCTGTTCCCCCTCCTTTTCAGCCAAGGTTTTGAGAACCCACTGCTTTGCTCAGCTCAGTTAATACCCATGACTTCTAAGAAGATGGGTTGTGTGTACAGGGAAATGGAGATAGTTTGAGATTTTCAACTGCAACAAGCGAGAACTGGGGGTATTCTGCCCTCAAACACTTTTTACCCCGCCACTCAGCTGCTTCCTTCTATTTTTCAGTCTTGTCCCTTCCTCTGGCAGTGAAGAAAGAACATAGAAATATGTATAAATAATGAACACTGGGAGAATGTCAGGATGAAAGAGAAACCACCCAGAGACAGACAGAGTCAGGAAGTTAAGGATATCCTTCAGCTGGTCTAGAAATAGAGAACATCCCTTTCAAAAGGAAGAAAACACTGATGAGATGAACAAAGCTCTGGAATTCCTGGGAGTACATCACCAAAAAGCTTTCTGGAGATTTTAATGCAGACCTGAAGGCCATTTTGTCATCTCCAGGTGCTAATTATTGCTTGCTTCATTCACAGCAAGACAGGTGATAAATGAACTATGAACAAGACATGAAGGAAGCAAGAACTGCCGCATCTTTTCAGAAGCTCAGGTCAGCCTTCTCCTCTGCAGCCCAGGCAGAGGAGATAAAAGGAAACTACTAAGATGTCACAACATTGCTGAGACAAGGTTTGCAGTGAGACTAATGACTTTATAGTTATTTTCACAGACTACATGGCAGTGTACAACTTATTCATTGAGGCTAGAAGGACTGGAAATTCTAGCCACCTTTGCAAAGAAACCCCAAAACTGAAAGTGTCTCAAAAAATAAAAGTAACTCTGACACGGCAGCCCAAAAACTCCTGGAGCTTGGGAGGATGAGCAGTGCTGTATGTTAGTCAGAGACAAGCAAGACTTGTGCTTTCTCAGTTTTGAGAACACTCAAGACGTTCTTAACTTGAAATAATGGCATCATCAGAAAAATACTGTGCTCTCCTCAGACCATCATGCAGCGCTAATCTTTTTCCAGATTAATGCTGACAAAAGCACAAAGAAGGAAACAAGAGACAGGTCAGAATTTTGTTCATCTGAGTAATAAAGAAAGTTACTCTCTCAGGGATTTGCAAAACAGAAGAACAAGCTTCTCACAAGACAGTCAGACCTGACAAGTAATGAGCTGTTTGTCAATTTGGCTGTCTTTACATCATCCCAAAATATGAAATTTCCTGTTTCCCCCACAGAAACAACCAAAACTTTGATTGTCAAATGTAACAGCAGCACGTCATGAGTGTCAGACCTTGGCTGCAATCAAGGCAAAATGAGGCATCAGTAAGCAAGACAGAAAAGCAGTAAAACAAAAGAAAAAAAAATGTTTGTATAGTTTTAACTTTAAGAAAAAAAAGATTCCAATATACTAATTTACGCATGATCTCTTACTTCCTGATGCCCTAAAAAATTCTTTTACGCTGAATATCATAGGCCAGGACCAATATGAATGCCATATGCAAACTCACAGCACTGAGGGCTGGATTCTGATCAACATAAAACTTAAGACACTTCATAAAAATATTGTATGGGACCTCCGAGGGTCATCTAGCCTAACGGCCTTATTTGAAGCGGGACTACCACCAGTGCTCAGGCCAGACATGACTTTATCTAGCTGAGTCCTGAAAGTCTTCAGTGCCTCTCTGGAGAACCTGTTCTAGCCCTGTATTACATTCCTGTTGAAGAAAATCTTCCTAATTTCCAGGAACAAAAAGCAAAGATCAGGATGCAATGCACACCTCCCATCACTGAGTACATCCAAGCTTAGCAGTAAGAAAAACATTAATGAACCAGAGGAAAGAAGGCAGGACAATCAGAGCAACTCACCCAGGTTAGAGATGGTGTGGTTGAGCTTAGCAAAGGATGAGGATCTGGGTTAATTAATCCTAGTTTTACAAAGCCTCTCATAGTCTTAGAGTATCCCTGAAATAAAAGAATAGCATGGTTAAAAATAATAATCACTTGAAACTGAGGTGAATATTTCTTCTTGGTTTGAGTGTAGTGGTGGACAGAACCACGGTAGTGTTGATCAGCCAGCTGGCCCCTAAATGAACCACTCCATACAGACAGCCCAATGCTGAACTTAGCTCACCCCAGTTTTACACCATGTGATTCTACGGACATCAGGTCAACTGATTTTAAAGACAAGAATCCCACACATTCGTATCTTTCCTTCAAGAGTATCAGAGAGACAACCAGGACAGCAGTGGAATGGTATTTAAGAGGAACTGCAAAGGCTGCAATAGACTGCATGGTAAGAAACTCCCAAATGGTTTCTGCTTATTTTTGTTTGTATTCCGTTAACATTCGCACGCAGCTGCGAGACTCCTGAAAACACATGCATGCAAGGGACTAGTAACACCGCAAAAAAGCAGAATGGTGGGAATAAAGCACCCTGAAAGAGGGCTTAGAATAATTAGGAGCCACCTCCACCAGCACTAAGTTATCACTTCAGATGGCCTTGCAGCGAGATCCTTCTGTGGCACCTCTTTTTAAACTGACTCCACCAGCTACCTGAACCTGAACTTAATCTAGAAGAGGCACCCTGAGGAGCTGTCAGCCTTGGCCCTGAACAGCTTGATTTCTGCTCTGCAACACAGCAGCACCTGCAAAGGGCCAGCAATCATGTCTGCCCTGCTCAGCGCTGGGCACGTAGGTACCACACAGGCAGAGGCACGGCAAGTTCATCCACACCACCCTACCAACACCACCCCAACCCAAAGGGACAGACCTGCTCTGAGGGTTACGAAAACAGTGCTGACCAGAGAAATGTCATTCTTGCAGCACACTGACAACAACGCTTTGTGTCACCCTGACATCTTTGCTATTCCTTGTGCTAACACTTGCACAAAAGAGGAGAATGTTACCAGGCACCAAATGGAAGCAGTAGATGCTGTCATATTAAGACTTCCTGATGAGACAGATGCCTTCCACATATTTTTAGCTTCTTCACAAGAGATCGTATCTGGACTGACAAAAAGAGAGCTATTGCAATTTGTAACCCTCATTCCCCCACGCTGGCCTTTCATCTTCTTCTGCTAAGCAAGCCTCCCTCCTTCACAGAAATAACAAAAAATCCTGTTGTATTGCAACAGGGGAATCAAGAGGGAAAGGACATACTCATTCCTCAAGCCACATACAAAACAACAGTAACTTAAACCTTGACATAAACCTTAATAGACATATCACAACATCCATAAAAGCTTTTTCAAGCCTCCAATATGATTTTAGGTTTATTCCTTCTCAATGTATATTGACCGACAAAATAGTTTTAAAAGAAATATGACAGAAAAAATAGTATGTTTTGATTCTGCTTTGTACACCTAGCAAATGAAAGGAAAAGAGTCTGTCAGTTAGAAGGAAAACACATTTATCTGCTGCTCAAATTCAAGATTTCCAGTTACTTAATGAAAAACTTTCTCAGTTTGATGGAAAACCATAATTTACTGTAAGATTTTTACATTATGATTTTCATAGGAATATAAGCAACAAATTTTAAATTAAAATTTTATCAACTTTAAGAGAATAGATAAATTTTTAAAAACATATAACAGCAACACACATTGCACAAATCCATCAGACTTTTTTTTTTTTGTAATCTTCTACTGGTCTGTCACCAAATGCAGAGTCAGAGAAATAAAGCAGCACAGATATAGACTGTGCGAGCCAACTCACCAGCTGCCTAAAGCAAGTAAAACTATTTTTCTGTTGTGCAATACGTGTTAAATAAATCAGGTAAAGCTAGGTTAAAAAAAAATGAGAAGTGATGTCAATTATCTCTCAGTTGGGAGAGTGGAGAGCTCACAAATAGCAGGTACAGAGCTCTAAAAGCCTGACTTTTAAATACAGTTTTCTTGAAATATCAACATGCATCTCTTGAGGAAAACAATAATTAACAACAATAACTTACTTTGTATCTTAAGGTGCCTCTCAACAAAGTGCGAGCTGTCTGAATACCATAGGGCTCAGCATATTTTGTACTGTCTCTGTTAGGAAAACCTTCCAGATTTAATCCTGGGAAAAAATCCATCGGAGTAACAGAATCAAGTAATGCTCCTCCAGCTGGAATATTGATAATCTAAATTTTGTGAAAGAACAGCAATATTGTTTCAGTGCAGGGTTATTTCATTTATTTTACAACAGAAAAGATGAAAAATGCACAAAATAGGAACAATACACTTAGTGTTTCTGGTTCAAAGAAAGATGGCACCTAAAGAAAGCAGCTGCACGAGCCGTTTAAGCGTACCCTGTGATGGAGGAGCAGGCACTATGTCAGCCATTACTAATCAAGGGGCTAAAACAACCCACACCCTTCTCTCACACGCTGTTAATTCCTGCTGCACTTACAGTAAAGTGTGGCAGGTTCCCACTTCACTTATATTAGTGGAGTGTTGGAGCACCTCCCCAAACTACACCATTGTGAAGGGAAATTCTGCTCCCTGCTTTTTGGTCAATTTTTTAATTTTTTTTTAATATTTTTTTTTTCTTATGGGGAGGAAAAGGCAAATGTAAAGAGAAGGAT
>VZTM01032532.1:51868-98980 GCA_013400555.1 Jacana jacana
CACCTCTCCATTTTTCAAATATGTAGCAGCCTGAACTGTATTCAGCAACACTCCTTGTGGGCTCCAGCTGAACTTGTATCTCAGAGGATTGTCAGAGTGCTCTGGAGCTGGTAGGCCACCGCAGAAAGAAGTATAGGATATGACCTGTCAGATTTATCCACAGGAAAGAAACAATGAAGACAAGACAGGCCTGTTTGCAGACAGTACAGAGCGACTCTGCAGAATCCCAATCAGTTCCTAAACCTTCTGCTGATGTTACACACCAAATGGGCCAAACCAGAAGATCTGGAAGTGTTCAAGGCCAGGCTGGATTGAGCTTTGAACAACTTGGTCTAGTGAGAGGTGTCCCTGCCCATGGCAGGGGGGTTGGAACTTCATGATCTTTAAGGTCCCTTCCAACTCTAACCATTCCATGATTCTATGATCTACAGTGGACAGGGGAAACCAAAAATAATTTCACCAAGCAATGGTGTCAAGCTGCCACACTGCAGGCACTATCCATAAAGAAGAGGAGACCAAAACAAACACTGGGACAAAGCCATCTTAGTTGATGGTTTCACCAATTGAATTAGTTGACATCAAATTCCAAGAATCAGGAAAAGTATTTGGGGCAAGTCCAGAGTCTGTTAGACATCAATGACATGCCCCAAAACTGGGTGGTGCTAAAGGAACAACTTTACTCATAAAATTTTGGCAGAAACACACACTGCCTGTCAACCTTACCGTAGCACCAACTTCTTTTGCCTTGTCAATACATTCCATCGCCAACATATGGTCAAGACCAGGATCCAAACCCATTTCACTGATAACTGTAATACCAGCAGCCTCTACACTGAAAATAACAGAAATGCAGATCCGTCAGAATATTCTCTGGTACTGGCCTTTTATTCGGGAAATCTGTCCAACAAAGGTCCAGTGAACTTCCTCCAATACAGTAAATCCTGGGCTTGTGGAAAAAACCAAACAGAAGCAGATGTTAAAAACTGAACAGTGACAATCATCTATGAGTCAGTCACTCTAGCCTTGGTTTCTCTTATTTTGCTGCAACTTCTTGGGGCTGGAAGAACAAAGAAATTCCTACCAGGTACTCCGTATCCCACATTCTTTTGGACAGTGTTACAATGCAGAAGGTAGCAATGCAGAGGACAGCACAGAGCTGGTCATAATTGCCCTAAAGAGCTCCTGCAAGGGAGAGATCGAAAAGCCTGCTTTCCCAAATTACAAACATTTGTTTTTTCTTTTTTCAAGCTGCCTACACTCCCAGAGCAGCTCACATCACCACAAACTGAGGTGATGTGTTTTATTTTCAAAATCACTTTGTGTTTTGACAAATGAAGTGTCTTCTTGTTCCATCTTCTTTTGAAAGCATGATGATATGTGTGCATCAGAGCAAGAAGGGGAGGAGAGGCCCCTACACCTCCCTGATTGCCTGCAACTATGGTTCTCTACTTGTCCAGCTTTCTCTGGTTTATCTTTGGTAGAGGCATAGCATGTACAATTCTCATTCACTTGAATTCACTTCAGAGTTTCCATCACCGAGATGGAAAGAAGGACCTAGATGAAGGTCCACGCCCCAAACAACTTCCACTCATATTAATAAGTAGGCCAACAAAAACATTACAGTAGTTAGAACTGTCACCAATTTGAGACTAATATAGTGGGCCTGTTCAAAAGACAATGGCATGAAGGAGGATATTCTGTAGATACCATAACCCAAAAATTAGCATTTTTTAGGGGAATGTGAAGGACGACACATGAGCTTGCTGTCACCAGTAGAACAGGACAGCCCAGCTGCTCAGTTTGAGTATCAGCCCAGCTCAGACATCCAAATAGGTTTGAGGGGAGTGAGGAAGGCACATTAACATGGAATAAGATGGGACACATGCAGAACAGTACGTTCCAGCCTTTAGAACACTAGTCTGACCAGACTGGGGTATGAACTCATTTCTCCACTCTGCCACAGCCTCCACGCGCAACTTTGGGGAAAGGTATTTAGTCATCTATCACAGAAAAGGAAGGAGAAAGAATACAGAAAAAAGTAAATCACAGTAAGCATTGTGGATATAATGGACTGCAAAATATTCAGATAATGCACTAAAGAAGGAAGCAACACCCAGAAGATGCTACTGTCATGCCTACCTCTCCTGGAGTTCTTTCATAGCTGGTGTTAAGTAGCTGGCTGTTACCAAGTTCACTTTGCTGTCAATACACTTCTTAGCAACCAGAGGATGTGCTGAATAAGGCAGCAAACTACAAAGGAAGGAGAATTATGCAACATCAAAATCCAGCCAGTTACTTACGCTGTTACTGGAAAGACACTCACAATTGGTTTTTACCTACAAAAAAAGTTCACGTAAATAAAACAGCCACATCTGCCTTGCCCTGAGCAGTTTCATACCTACACAAGTGCAATGCAACCCTGTCAGAAGAGCATTGTTGGAGACACTCAGAACAGGGCACGGGACAACAGGTAAGTCATTCTTTAGACAGCATCTTTTGTCACACTTCTCTTTGTAAAAAATAGAACACTGACAAGTCTTCTCAAGGTCACCTTCTACACAGGCATGCTGGGGGTTTAGAAGATGCAAAAGAGTAAAACCATCCTTGAGAAAGCTTGCATTACAATGATCTTCTTGAAGCATTTTATGAAAAGCATGCTCTACACGGAAAGGAAACAACATCCAGGGCAAAAGGGACAAAATGGCAAGGACGATGAAGTCATTTCCTCCCCTGTTTCAGTACCTGGAAAGAGATCTTTCTGAATGGGATATTCAAGGGAAATTATCAAGATGTTAGAACATCTACTCTTGCTAACGTGCAAATTTGATGCCCTCACACTAAGAAGGCTGTCCACAGAACTGGTGAACACTTCTAAAGGGATGCTGCAAAAGCCCCTTTGAAAGTCCTGGTGCCCCACTAGGTGAGAAGGCAGTGTCCAGCTGTAACTATTTACATGCACAAATATGACCCCAGTGCTTGGGCATTAGAAAAAAAGTTACCATGTTGATTTAGTTCAGCAAACTAGGAGAAAGAAGCAACATGACTTCAGGTTGAGCTTATCATGTTTTACATAGAATTCTGACCTGATCACAAGGTCGTGATTCTTTACCAAAGTGGACAGCTTCTCCTCATGCTTAATGACGTCCATGTGAACTGAAGTAACGTTGCTGTACTTTTTTGTCAGTTGTTCAAGTTGTTCCTTCATGACAGATGCTGTTTTAAAAGTAAAACACATCAACTGTTACCTAAAAATGAAGGAAAGTCAAAAGCACTCCTGTGTATAATTCTGCTTTACACACACCTCCTTCCTCCCAAAAAGAAACAGTTGTATGGATGTTTCCCTTCACTAAACAGTTGAAGAGAAATCAGCATAAAGCACCTTACTTCCCCTAACACAGACCATTTTATTATGAACTGCTAGTGTCAAGCCATAGCAGCTATAACTCAAGAACAAGAAACTACAAAGAATATGTACTCTCAGAAGCGAAGAACCACTCACTGTTAAATTGTGTAACAAGAACAGGCTTGTAACCAACTTGCAACTAACTTGTAGCTCCATTGGTGAACTTAAAATTAACAAAAGTTTTAACTGCAGTATTGCTATCAGCACACTAGGTCAACAAAAATTATTTATGCAAAACTAGAAGTCATCTCTCTTCTTTTCCACTCTACAAAGATGTAGGATTAGAACACAGTGGTAAAGGACTGTTAAACCTATCGTTGTGCAGCAGGACACCCCAGAACCCAGTGGTTTGCTTGTCTCATGTGCACGTGTCCTCCCATCAGTGTTTTCTACAGCAGCACTGACTACATTTGCCACATAACTGAGCATCCACATAGTGGGAACACAGATAAACTAAACAGAAAGAAGCACACATTCACACCTAAGTGCTTTTTAGAGAGAGGGGGAAAAGAAGTCTGCTGAATGAACACCTATGTTATAGGCTATGCAGGGTTGTGATCCACACCGAAAGCATACTCCCATGTCTTTAACTCTCAGCACGCATAGGAACCTTTGGCAAGGCATATTCTATGATTAAAAACACATAGATACTGGAGGTTCAGTCTTTGACAAAATCTCAGATGAACACCTGCCACTCTGCTAAGTGCCAAAATGTCCTGAAGAAGATATTACAAATCTTCAAAGAAAAAGTGACCAAGCCACTGATAGAAGGGTAAAAGCAGATTCTTTTGGAATCCTTACAAATGCACTGTTGTCTTGGATCTAGAATCAAAACAATTAAAGAAAGTATTTGAGGATGCAGATAGCATTGTCAAATAACAGTCACAGAAGAGGGGTGCTCGGGTGTGTATGTTCAGGCTCAAGAAAAAATTTTAGAGAAAGATCACAAGAAAGTTTCAAGAGCTGTAATAAACACTTCTATTGATACAGGAGACTGCTGCCATCAGCACTCACTGTTATAAGGAAAGCAGAACTGGAAAAGAGATCCAGGTTAAAACAACCCGAATTAACCCCATCTGACTGCCAGTGAATCAGTTTCCTGTCCTGGCTCACCATGCTGCCAGCACAAAGAGCAATGGGAACAGAGCCAGGAGAAAGGAGTGGGCAATGGAGGCAGCAAGTGGGGCACAGGCTTACAGAGAATTAAAATAATCTGTGTCTCTAACTTAAGGCCTTATTTCCTTATGGCCTTTCCAAAATCAATGGGAAATAAACATTGCCAGAGGGTGATTCTCCCTACCCTAATAATCAACCTGTGCTGAGACAAAAGAGCTAGGCAAAATTGTCTACAAATTCAAACCAAAGTTGATAATATGGAGGTTTACCGATTAAGATTTTCATCATTTGAATTTAAAGAGGTGTAGCCCAACAGTAAGTAACCAAATGTGGCACTGTGATGGGTATTTTATGCTTTCTTCATCTACCTGCCTGCTGTCAAACATTAGACAAGTAACTTCCTTGTGTCTCTTTGCTTCTGAGTCCTTTTGTGTGTGTGCTGTAGAAACTGCACACCCAGATAAGCTACCCAGATAAGAGGGACATCCTGTGTTTGCACAGTGCTTGGCAAAACAGATCTTCCAGTTCACCCGGTTTCCCTTTCTGCTGCTGTATTACATGGACTAGATGCAGCCTCTGAACTGATGAGGGGATGGACACTGCACATTGCTGCAATCCTTCCCTCTTCACCACATCAGGCAGTGTTAACAACATGGGTGCAGCTTCCTTGGAGTTCCCCTTTTCTTCATAGGAAATCTTTTCCATGGGGTTAAAAGTACTATGGTCATCACTGCAAAGCACAGCAAAAATAGTCAAGTATGAAAGTAGCATGAGGGGGAAAAAACCAAACCAAAGAAACAGCCACAAAAATCACCAGAAATACAATGGTAAGTTTTAAATTAAACCACTTCCCAGAATATTATCTTTCAGGTAACACAGCCTGGGCTTTAAAGCTGAAATCACAGAATCGGGGTGCAGTCAACATCAAGAGTAAAGAAAGGTGGTCTTGAGATGCCCAGCCTGAAATATGCTACAAATAAAACAAAAAGAGGTGACAAGCAGGCATGTGGGGCCGATGGGAAGGTCAGGGTCTGTAGATTTACTGCCACAGTACTAGTTATAACAATAACAGAGGCTTCACTCATACAGATGTCTATAAAAACAATTTCACCTTCTTGTTGTATGAGGCTGAAAACACAGCCAAGCACCAACCAACACAAGTGACTGACTAGGTACAAAACCAATCCCAAGCCTATAGCAGGTTAGAAAGATAAATACTTCTGGTTTCCCTACAGGTTACACATGCACACAGCAAACTTTTGATGTGGCTGTGTCATTTTCAAATCAATTGTATCCACTCAAAATGCTCAGAAAGCTATGAAATCCTTTTTTTCTGTTGTGTGTAATAGCAAAGATTTTCTTCATCTGTTCTCACAACCAGATCCATTTATTACTTATAAGAGATGTTCTGCTACACTAGCAGGTTTAAACTAGACATAATTTTTCAATGAAAAACAAGCAAAGTCTTACATACCAACTGTGATGCCAATGTTGGAATCTCTAGTGAGATATTCAAGTACAGGGCCAGAAACGTAGCCAGATCCAAGCAATAAAACCCTCTTCTTATTACCCATCTTCAGCGACTGAGCATATTCCCTAGGAGGTGTTACAGGCAAAATTAAAAATAAGTATGGTTTAGTAAGTCCAAAAACTAAGAGCTGTATTCAGACCAAGAGTTAAGCTCCTGGCTATCCAACTGAGGACTGGGCAATCACTACCTACTACTGCTTCCATTCTTCTGCTGCATACCTTCTAGTTTCTTTCCTCTAACATAAACATTATCAAATCCATCAACATCTCCACTGCTTCTCCAATTGCTACTGGCTGTTCAACAAAATTCTCCCCAGCTGTCATTATATTTTTCCCAACGGCCAAATTACTGTAACCTGATCATTTGAGTACCACCAAGCTGTCTGTATCATTTTGGGCTGTCTGAAAGAGATTCCAGGCTCTGCCTTCCTCCCTTCACATCACAGGTAACTGTTAAAGTACACAAAAACATTGTACTGTAGTCAAGTTATACTAGGTTCATGTTAGTCCATTATAGGAACATGATACTCCATAAAAGTAAAAAAAAAGTTAACGGCCAATTAAGAAATCCTGTTTGCAGATGAACTCAGGCTTCAAAATCATCACAGAGTGCTTCAACCAAGCTTCTACTATCCTCCTAAATAAATTTAAGAAGTAGCTCTCCATATAAAGCTTTCCACATAAAAGGTATTCGCATCAGATTTTGCATTTCTGTGTGCCAACCAGAATAACAGTGTTCAGCAGTTGTTTAAATATGCTCTCAGAAATGCATAAATTACAGTAGGAAAACACATTTCAGTCATTTATAATTTTTCCCTTTAGTTTAAATTTGCATTAAATTTTAAAATTAGGATTGTAAAACTCTTTGTCTAAAGTATTATCACTATGTAAATAAAAACTATTTAGCAAAAAAAAAAAAGTATTTCTTAAAGTACATTTTATTGTTGAAGAAAAGGAATTCATTGCCCTATCTTTTAATCAAGTTAATGGAGTATGAGGTTTGGCTTTTCTTAGCCCATATCCCAAAACCAAATTTCAATATATAGTAATAACTAGTAATAAGACAAGCCACATAATTCCTACAGGCTCTAAACAAGAGCCTATCTATACCTAAACCATCACACCTTAAGCAGTAAAATCCCTGCTTTCATTTGCATTATCTGTGAAGTTTGCAAAGTAAAGGAGGTTATTGTTAGCAGGTCATAGAATCATAGAATCATTTAGGTTGTCCAACCATCAGCCCTACTCTACAAAGCTCTCCCCTACACCATATCCCTCAACACCACATCTAATCCATTCTTAAACACATTCAGGGGTCTCGCTTTTCTGACAGCTAAGTGAGCAACACCAATGAATAACTGAACATCACATACAGCACAGAGGTGTGCAGAAATATAAAAAATCTACCCACAAAAAAAAAACAAAAAACAAACAAACAAAAAAAAAAAACCCAACAAAACAAAAAAACCCAACTTGGGAATGAAGTCTCCAGAATCTGAAGGTAGTTCACACAAGACCATGGACTATTATGGAGAAAGCAAAAAAACCCAGACCATTGGACCATGCAAGGAACAAGAAAATTTGTTATGGAGACTGTGTCTTGAGATGGTCTAACAAACAGCACACAGCTACAATCACTGTGAGCTGCTGTCTTCGAGAGGCAAACAGCATGTTATTTGGGGTGGAAAACACACCTATAGCTCATCATGCACAAATTAATGACCAGAACTCCCAAAGTTCCCAAAGGAAGTTGGAAAAGTCAATATGCTATGCTTTCAGCACACAGTGCTCGCACTGCTTGTGCTCCGACCAATCTCAACTTCTATAGGATGCACGGTGCAGCTGGCACTGACCACGAACATGAAGCCAGAGGTGTCCACTTACTGTCAAATTTTTTCATGGGTAAACAATAGTTGTCTGTTAACAATAGGGAGCAAGGGGAAGGGAAGGGATTTCCAGGTTATTTATACTTTTGTTAGCTTAATCCACTCAATGCTACTTCTTTCCCGTTACCACAGGCTGGTAACAACCGAGACAGAGTATGGATGGAGTGGTAGCTAAAGCTCTAGCCACAGGAGTGTAATGAAAAGTCCCTTTCAGAGGCTCCTGAATACATCCAACCACAGAACAATGCCATACAGCATAGCATCTGAGCTATACCAGAGGAAACTTTACTCAAGGTATATTGGAGAGCCTTTTCCTTTCAGTCATTCCTTTCAAAGGACTGGATGTAATATCCATTTTAAAAGAGCAAGGAGTAACAGAAGAATATTGGCATATGGTTGTTTTCTGCCTCTGGTAAAATCATCTTAATGTAACTTCAACATGTTGCTAACAACACATATCAATGATTTAGGCAATGTGCATGGAGAAAGAAGGAAATCATCCCGCTAGGAGGCATTTAGACACAGTACAAGATAGCAGTATTCCACCAAAATACAAGAGTAAATAAATGCAAAAGGGGAGATAGAACGCAGACAAGTTTGGTTTGGTTTGGTTTGGTTTTTTAATCATAGAATCATAGAATCATAGAATCATTTAGGTTGGAAGAGACCCCTGGGATCATCAAGTCCAACCATCAGCCCTACTCTACAAGTTCTCCCCTACACCAGATCCCTCAACACCACATCCAATCTGCTCTTAAACACAGTCAGGGAGGGTGACTCCACCACCTCCCTGGGCAGCTGATTCCACTGACTGACCACTCTCTCCGTGAAAAATTTTTTCCTAATGTCTAGCCTAAACCTACCCTGCTGCAGCTTGCAGCCATTCCCTCTTGTTCTGTCGCTCATTGCCCGTGAGAAGAGACCAGCACCAATATCTCTACAGTGCCCTTTCAAGCAGTTGTAGAGAGTGATGAGGTCTCCCCTCAGCCTCCTCTTCCTCAGACTAAACAACCCCAACTCCCTCAATCGATCCTCATAAGCCTTGTTTTCCAGGCCTCTCACCAGCTTTGTTGCCCTCCTCTGTACTCGCTCCAGCACCTCGATATCTCTCTTGTGCTGAGGTGCCCAGAACTGGACACAATACTCAAGGTGTGGCCTAACCAGTGCTGAGTACAGGGGGACAATCACCTCCCTACTTCTGCTGGTCACACTATTCTTTATGCAAGCCAGGATGCCATTGGCCTTCTTGGCCACCTGGGCACACTGCTGGCTCATGTTCAGCAGCCTGTCGACCAGCACCCCCAGGTCCTTTTCTGCCAGGCAGCTCTCCAGCCACACTGCCCCAAGCCTGTAGCGATGCATGGGGTTGTTGTGGCCCAAGTGCAGGACCCGGCACTTGGCCTCGTTGAAGGCCATGCCATTAACATTGGCCCATCTATCCAGTCTATCCAAGTCCCTCTGTAGAGCTTCCCTGTCCTCAAGCAGATCAACACTCCCACCCAACTTAGTGTCATCTGCGAACTTACTAATAGTGTTTTCTATGTCCTTATCTATATCATTGATGAAAATATTAAAAAGGAAAGGCCCTAGTACTGAGCCCTGAGGAACACCACTTGTGACCTTAACCAAACAAACTTTAAGAAATTGTACATTACCTGCTCTCCCTCAGTTTCTGGATATATTCATATTTAGCTGTCAGTGAGCCATTGGATGCAATCACTGCCTGGAAATACACGAAACAAATTTTGAGGGTTTTTTGTACCTGTACGTTTTGAAGCAGAGGAAGACGAGCAGAGTGCCAAACTGCAAAACTTACATCTCGAACAACAGATGAGTAATTCTGGCTTTCAAGAGGTTCTGAGCCTTCTGACACCAGCTATGGAGATAAATTATTTGAAATCAGGTCATTTTATTTCCCGTATTATTTTTTTTTTCAGAGTAAAACATCAAGATTTTAAGGAACATTTAAATGCAATGCAACGATACCAATATTTTGTAGATCAGAAATTCTCCTGGCCCTGATCAGTGTCATTTGACTTCTATGCAAATATAGGAATTCCAACAGAAGTCTGATTGTGAGTGACTGTTGAGCGCCACAAGAAAATCAGATTTAGACATCTACTGCAGGGTCCAGGAGCAATGAACTACCTGCCAGAGCCCGTTTCCTGCCTACAGAAAGTGTTCCTCACAAACCCCTAAAACATCCAGGTCACTAATGTCTTGTTCACATGTTGCCTTTTGAAAGTATTGCCTCAAGACTTAGAAAGCTTTTTTATTATTGGTTTTTTAAGTATAAAGTCAGTCATGTTCTACAGCAGATTCCCTTTGAATGTACACAGGAGACCAGAAAAGCAACAAACAGGCAGGCCAAAGTCCGAGCCTTTTACCTTCTTGTTGGACACATAAGACCTTACCATCTCTTCAATATAAGGGAAAAGCATGTCGCCAAAGTACTCTGTTGCTTCTATAGGAAGCTGTGCTGGCAGATTGTCAATGGAACACATCAGAATCCCTGAGCCTTCAACACTGAAAGAGAGAACATAGCTCTTCTGAATTATGTCTCCTCAGTGCCTGAGAAATAGCACCTTTCAAGAGTGTTTTAAAGTATGATTTTTCAATAGAGAATTTCACTGTACGAATTACAAAGGAAAGCAATAAAAATTAAAGGCTCTCCCACCTGTCATGAATAATATGCTGGTCAGCATCATACATACAAAATGGACTGTCAATTGTTGTACACTCTGTCATAAATTCTATAGATCCTCCCGTGTCTGCTGAAATGTCACATATTGCCAGAAGTCTAAAGTGATTAAATAAAAAAGAGAAGTGAATAGAGCATTACCCAAATTACTCTGGAACATATGTATTAGAGATCACAAGTGAACAAGAAATAAAAAAAAACACAATACAATCTATCAGACTTGTGGTTTCATTCATCTTAAACAATTTAAAAGTCAACACAAGACAAATAATGAACTCCAGGAACATAATAGAAATCTGGCCATACTGTAGTCTTAAAATTTCTACTCACATCAACAGGATCTGCATTTCATGTGTAATTTCTCAAAGACCAGGATAATCCATTTATCCATCATCTTTATCTCTGTATTCCATGTACTTCTAACACCTCCCATTCGTTATCTGCCTACCAATTCTCCTGAGTTGTCCCTGGGCAGTCCTGTGCTAGAATAACTTCATCATCATAAAGGGAAACCTAAAAAGGTTTCAGTTCACAGACAGCTGGCACAGGTGGAGCATTAGTTAGCCTGACTCACAATCTCTGGCTCCACTCCAGGCTAACACTTACATTCTTTATTTGTCATGTGAGAGAAAGAAAGGTGTTGAGAGTGGGCAAAGAAGAGACAAAGACCTGCTTCCTCAGCAGGATACACTGTCTCATCCTCTCTAAATCTATCCCTGTGCCAGTCTCCCAGAGAATTATTACAAAGGGCTATAAGAGGAAGGGTGGCTCCCACCCCCACTGAAAGGAGACTAACCCTGGATTTGCACCCCATGTTCCATCCTTAGAGCTATTCAGGCTTGTGAAGCATTCCCACTACCAGCTGTAGAAATCAGAGCTGTTAAGGAACAGTTATTGAACTTGTACAAGCCAAATAGCAGGACAGGAAGAACTTAAACCAACAAGCTGCTCAGGCAGAGAAACTTCTAGCAATAATGGTGCAGTAGGTACATTTCCCAGCTGTCACATTGTTTGCACTGGATTCTGCACCAGGACTAATGGCAGAACTACCTCCGTAGAAAGACAGACAACACCTGCCAACCATTTGCCTGTGATGCTTTCAAAACCTCCAAGCTGTGAAAAGAAGACTGCAAAGCTCAGAAGAATGAGAGCAGAATCAATGGGGCATTTTGCAACAGGCAAGAGGAACAACCTAAGAAACAGAAACATTTGGTAGATACTGTGGTGAAACTGCCTAATATTATGGCATAATCACGGTGCTGCAGAATTGTTATGAGTGAAGTGTCTTACTTGTGTGGTAACACAGGACAGCCCTCTGTTGCACCACCAGGAGATCTAACTGGCACCAGCAGGTTCTGAGCATCTTGTCGACTTAACAAGCGAGGGGTATGTTGTTCCCAGTATATGCCATTAATTAAACAAGTCGTGTAGGGTGCAATCTGCAAAGAAAGTTACAGATGCCTGATGTTCTCATCTAGTACTTTAAGAAGCTGAAAGCACCTGGTCTGGTGTTCTAAATGAATGCTCTCTCAATTGATAGATACACAAAGGTTTAGTAACTACCAAAGCTCTGCAGAAAATCTTTCATAAGAGAACAGAAGGGATGCTCACATCAGTGTTAAAGCGAGAAGTGTAAAGTTCTGGATGTTTATCATAATCTACTGGATCATACAGTCCATCACGTTTCCTTACAAGATGATGGTGACGACTTAACACTGTCCCATAGACTTTTCTGAGGTCTGAGGTTAAAAATAAAATAAAACAAACAAACAAACAAAAAATTAGCTGTTCTACTTGGACAAAAAGGATTACAGTGTTTTCACTCACTTCATTGCCACAGCATACCTCCAGATCTGGAAACTTCCTTTAACTCATGTGGTTCCACAAACTCACATGGGAGGGCATTGAACATTTCTTGAGCACCCTGTAAACCAAGAAGTAGGATTCAGAATGAGCAGAAAATATAAAGGTAGTGTAACACTGTTCATTTGGTATGTGAAAATAAATATAAAAACACACACAACTTGACAGTCCTGCCAGCGAGCATCTTCAGAGACGTACAAATTGTTTCACACCTACCCCCAGTTACCCAAAACAAACCTGTTTGGGCTCTGTGCACAAGGAATTTACATCATTCCCCACTACTGCAATATGCTTGACCCACAATCCAACCCCTGGTTTATATTTCTAACAGCAGAGCTGGGAGACCTTAACTCAGCCACAATACATGGTTTTGCTGCCACTCTGGGGAGCAGTCTCTCTTTAGGGAAGACCCCTGAAACCACTCTTCATCAACCAGACTGTCCTAAAAGCCAAGTATTTCAAGATGACTTTCCCAACAAGCTATGATCATAGAACACAGGCCTCTCAGAGGCCTCATCATTTTGTCCAGAAAGCGCACATTTACATAGGCCAGGATTTCACTTTATAGCTGGAGCCTGGTTAACTGATCTTTGTTGCCAAACCCAGGGGTAAGCTTTTTCCTTATATGGTAGAAAATAGCTCTGAATCTAGCACTTGTAAGCCAAATTGACGTGATAAAATCAGGTATAAAAACTCAGCACATATTAGCAAAATAATTCTTTCCCCCCCACTTTAGCAGAGTGATTCAACACACTGTGAGCCCAGAGTCAACAGAGGGGACAGAGGGAGACAAAAATCATGCAGGTGGGACAGGAGAGAGGAGCAGTAAGACTCAACTGATTTTTCATTGTAAGAAGTTAGCGTGGTCAGCCTTGTCAGGCATGATCTGATCTTAAAGGCATTAGTTCAGGGCACCTAAAATTCTTACTGGCAAAGGAAAACCTGCAGTCCAAGCAAACAAAATGAACACATTAACCCGTTTAACCTGCTAAGTATCAAACGCCAAGAAGTTCTATTAAAAATAATATAGAATTTCACCTTGAGAACAGAATTCTTACCTTAGAAACATTACCAGTGCCTGTAAACACAAATGTTAAGGGCCCAACTGACTTTGGCATCAATCCCAGTGAAATTTCATACCCAGCATCTCGAACTGCTTGCACAGCCTGACTGCTATTCCTGTAGTTATGTGCCATCCCAATGTGCTGAAATCAAAGACACAGAACCATCAAGATATTTTCCATATTCAAATACAGATAATTAGCAGATGCTCAAATTCATTTTGCTAAAGAAAAATACATACACATATACTCTTACCATGAAGGGAGTGTGATGTCCCAAAGCTAAAAATCGTAATCCCAATCCATGTAGAATGTTGATCATTCCTATTGTTAAAAATTAATAAAAAATAAATAAATAAAAAGAAAGGTCAGACCATCAGTGTTAATTCTGAATATGCACAGTCAGAAACTGCAGAGACTGACTGAAGTCTAAAATCATCCTGGATATTTTTGAGCATGTGTCAATATTAATACTTCTAAAGAAAGTCTAGATAAAATAAGGAAGGAGAAATTCAATAGCAGTCCATGACCTTAAGCCTGCTCTTAGCCCACATTATGCATTTCAGCACTACTTAATATTTGGATATCCTTTTATGAGATGCATCCACATCACCAGATTCCAAAGATGGAGATAAGAAAGAGAGTCTCCTGAAGAAAAAGAGCTGAAGTTCAGTAGAAAGGAATGAGAACCATGCCTCACACAAATCAGTGCAAATGGATAAGAGAGTGACAAACAGATGTTAAAACTCGCAGGACTGACAGCAACCATTTCTTCCAAAAGCCTATTCTGTTCATCTCTTGATATTTAGTCTGCCTCAGATTAGTTGAATAGACAAATGGGACTTCAAGACAACATAAAATAGTAGATTTGCGAGGAATCCACAGACGATTTGACATGTATCCTCATCAGAAGTAGGGAGCACAAAACAGAATGGAAAAAAGCTCTTAAAAGCAAGAGTTAAAAATGCAGTTAAAAACGCATTGCAAGCCTCAGCTTTCAGGAAATGCAGACAACCAGAAGTATTACACGTTACTTGGTGCAAGCCTGCCTTTACTTTATGCACTATACCTGCTACACCAGCCCACTTTCCAAAGGCCACAACTCGCATTCCTTTATGATCAACCATTTTTTCATAGTCAAACAGTCGAATTTCCTGAAAATACATAGCAAACTGAGTATTAAAATTTTCAGTGAATGCAGTCAGTGGCACGTTGCTCTCCTAGGAACTACCTTTTCATACGCCTGTGTCTTCCATGACAGAGGCTGAAGGGCACATATGAGAAAGGCAAATCACTCCTAACATGATTCAAGTGTAAAAATAAAAACCTACGGGATGCATTAAATTCTTGTTTTAAAGAGTGCCTGAGCTGCCCGTGCACTCTTGGCACAGAGCTCCCCAACCTGCCAGTCCAGCTGCTGCAGGCCCAGTCATATCTTCTGCCAAGAGGCTCCTTCTTTCTGGGTGAACTGTCTGCCTCCCTCTGTGACGACCAACACGTTCTCTGGCTTAATGACCTTCCGACAAGCCTTCATGCTCATGCAGGGTGAACCTCTCTTGAGCACACCACACTCACAACTCAGCTGCTTTATACACATAAACACAGTAGCACCACGAGCACAAGATCCTCTGAGCAAGAACCACTCAGTGCCAGGAAAGGAGACTGAAAACAGTCCTCATTAGCTATCTACAAATATGCATGCTGAAAGTAACCACACTAAGCAGCAAGCTTTCGATCACGCTTCAGCATTAAGTTCAGTTTCCATCCCACGTTAAACAGCCAATTGTCTTCACTATGACACTATTTACCTGTCTTAGAATCTCATCCAAAAGGGGCATGTTTGCTTCTTGGGCTTTAATAGTGTGAGAGAAGAAGGCATAGTTCTTTTTAGGGATCAGTTTGTCCTCTGGAGGTCTCTTCACACCTATTATCAGAGAAGCCTCGGAAATATCTTCTTGTATGACGCCACCTGCTTTGACGTAATCCTATGGAAAGAGAAAAACCAAAGTCAATTTTTCTGGGGTTTTCTTTTCATATTCAGATCTCTGCACATAAGCAACTTGGAAAGAGGACATATAGATAATTCTACAAAGCAGAAGCAAGTTACTGCATGTGATGCATTCATAAACCTTTTTATCAAAGGGAGTATCAAATATCAAACTGAATTTACAGGCTAATATCCTGTTATACAATTATGTCCTAAAATCCTTCATCTTAAATTCACAGAGTAAAAAAGGATATTTTACTACATATAAAGTGTCTCATAGTATTACAAGAATGAGCAGTCCTTTGTAATGTGTTGAAATACTTGGAAATAAGTTTAGACAAATCTGACAAATTAATCTGAAGACTGCTGACATGTGATTTCATAAGACTAAGTCCAAGCTGAAGAGCAACTTTTGAAAGAACGCTTTTTCATATCAAAATTTATTTTTGTTCTCCCTTATCTCAAAAGCATATTAAAATTCCAGCTTTCAATATCGTAGTTGTGTACTTCATGTGATCCGTGCTTTGAAGAAAAGCAGCACTGTGCCTAAATTAAAAGGTGACATGTGAAAGTGATCACCGACTCCCTACTTACGTTTCAATTTTCATCTGTTGGCTCAGATCCCTTAGAGCAGAATCTTACTGCTGCTACAAGAACTGTAAAAGCTCTCAGTCCTGAAGCTCACAGCATCAAAGAAGAAAAAACCCTCCCTCCTCATTTTACATGGGGAATAGGTCTGAAGTAGGAATAGGATTCACAGATTCATCCTTCCTCTTTTTTTAAAAAAGATGCTTATTTTTTGGAGTGATGCCTCCATACAAACACAAGATAAAACCACCAATGTTAAATGAAATCCCAAGCTTCTACTTCAAACGCATCTAGAACTTCTTCAGAGACAGATGAAAGGTCAAGAAATTAATAAAAACAACTCCAAAAACCTACAAGAGTGCCAACATTACATTAAACGGCTAGACAAACTACTCTTTTTTCTCTCCACTAGAGCACAATGACTCCTAATTTAACAACAAAACTAATAATGTGTCTTCTCATATATATCCTTTGAATGTTGGTTTTACTGTACTAGGGTTAACAACTGAACTACGGTTTTGCTTACCTAACTCAAATTGGGACCTTACCTTTTCATGGAAGGCCCTCCTGTTTGACGGCTGCACCAAGACCTTGTATCCCATCTGTGTCAATTCCTTAACATGCTTTGGTGCTAGAGGTGCTCTTCTTTCCCATGCATTAACATCTTCTCTCCTGATTGCCAGCACAGACTTACGATGGTGGCAACGCTTAGCCTGACGGAACGCACACCTACCATTTGTGTGACTAAAGGCTCGGAGCATGGTAAAGCCTGGTGGCAGCAAAGACAAAGTAGTAAAATAATACATGTATATGTATGCTTCAAGCATTGCTTTGTGCAAAAGTTCTGGTCTCCTTTAACATCTGCTGTAAAACACAAACCAGATACTTTATACTCTACTTTTGTGCGACATTAATTTACTTTCAGCATACTTTGTGGCATCTCAGTTTGGGGCAGGGCCTTTAAAGAAACAAATTGTTTGTACTGCTGTAAAGGATGACTTATCATGTGTTCAATGTACCAAGTTTTTCATTCCGTGTCTCAAAAAGAATGCTGGGAACCTAAAGATACCAATTAAGTTCATTTGCCAGCACACACATGCAAAGACTGAGCACTTGATGCACTCAAAGATTGCACCAAGAACAGTAAGAATGAACAAACACACAGAAAAGAAGTAGAACACAGACTCAGGCAAGCAGTTGATTAAAAAAGAAAGCCCAGTATGAAAGACCAATGCTAAATATTTTTCCACAACTAACTCATACACAAACTGAAAGTGGAAGATAAGGACAAGATCTTAACTATTGCTTAACAGTCAGCAGATGTGTGTCCAGAAATGATGGGATGTCTTCCTAATCAAAGTTCTACACAAAGTGCAAAAGCTTCATTAGGACAGATTCCCACTGCAGAGTAGGGTCTTTTTTCAATTTTCTCTCTCCTCCTCTTTATTCCCAGTGAGGTTAATATGCCACTGCTTAGTGCTGCTGTGAACAGCAAGGGCTCTACCAGGTCTAGCACTAAATACCTACAAGCCTAAGGATGTCAGATATTTATGCAATTAGAAGATGTGGATCTCAAAGATAAGAGGCTTCAAAGATGCAAACTTGGTTTCCGAAGCTATTTTAACTTTTTTCATTTACATGAATCTCTGCATCTGAATCACTTGGAAAAGCCTGTTTGACCTCATGCCTCGATCTTGTAAAAGCTCTGTATGCCTAAGCCTTAAGAGGTTCTATTCAACTCCAGGTTTGCTTAAAGGGAGAAACAAGCTCACTGCAGAAGGCCTGAACAGAAGCAGAGAGTCCTCTAGCTCTGAGCGTGGTCTTCCTGCCGACGCTAAATTTGTCCACCAGCAGAAGTTACTGGGCAGAAGTCGGAGCTGCCCTTGGGCACGCTAAGATGCTCCTCAGAGAGGGTACCTGTGGGTACCTCTCAGAAGCAGAGGAAGCCTCGCCACGCCACGTCACTGGTTCCCCAGGCTAAATACAGCACTGGGAGCGGTTCCTGGGGAGAAAGCAGCGCGCAGTCCGCCTCACACACACCCCCCCCGCAGGCAGGCAAATCGCCCGCACCCGGAGGGAGCCCGACAAGAAGACAAACGCCGCTTCCAAGAGGGAGCGGGCGAGCAGCGAGCAAACACCCCCGGGCTGACCTGTGGCGCTGCCCCTCGCCCCCTGTGTGTGCTCAGGCTTAAGCCACACAGATACCGAGATCCTGTCGCGAAAGTGAAAGCGACTTTGGCGTTCGGAGCCTGCCGACGAGGCGGACCCTCCCTGGCCTCCCAAGCGAGGGAGGGAGGGGAGCGGAACCGCACCGCGCCGGCTGCCAACCACCCATGGGGGTTATTTCTGGAGTGAGCCGAACACGGGCAACTTGCGCCTCCTCCACTTAGTACTCCAGCCCGGTCTGAACTACAGAGTGTCTCGTCCCCCACCCGAGCCTGCGGCAGTGGGTCTCCCAGGGCGCCTGCAGCCCCCCGCGACGCGGAGCGAGGCGGTGAAGGAAAGAAGAAGCCCCCGTTGAGAGAGGCGGGCGGAGGCCGGAGCGCAGCTCCCGGCTGGCAGCGCTGGCAGAAAGAGGCAAGCTGTGCCCGCTGCCAGAGGGAGCGCCGGGCACCGGCCGCGGGNGGGGCCGAGGGGCCGAGTGGGTGACGCCGCGGGGACCGGACCCCACGCCGGACCCCGCAGGCTCCGCGCACCGGCACAATGATTCTCCCCCCCATCCTCGCCCTCAGCAACCCCGCCATCATCGCCCCGCACCGGGGTCTCCCCCGGCCCTGCCCGGGGCGAGGCCGAACACAGGGCCGCACCTGAGCCGTCCCAGCTCCGGTCTCCCGGCTCGGACCGTTTTCCTGCTACCCAGCGGCCCAAATTATATATGTACGGTGGGTCACGTTGTTTCTGTAAGGTGGCCCGGGAAGTTGCTTGGTCTGACAAACAGACGAGATACCCGATTTGTCACCTACGCAGTTGCCAGTTTTCGGCTGGAACTCGGCCCTCGGGTTAGACGCTTTGTGATGGGCCTCAGCTGCTAAACTGGCTTATCGCAAATAGCAACGGGATGTTGTAACTACAAATCATGAAAACTCTGAGGTGTAAGAAACCAAAGCAAAGCCAGAGCCATGCGCTGGGGCTGTGGGGTGAAGAGCTTTCCTTTCACCAAAGGTACAAAGATGCAGTTGCTGTTTCCAGTCTCTGTTAGCAGAGGTGAGGATGTTGCTGCAGAGAAGGTGAGGGGCATTGTGCCTGCGCTCAGCAGAGCAACGAGGACTAAAGGGTCTGAGGAGAGAGAATTCATCCACATCCCACCTTCCCACAGGGAGCTCTCACTCTGACAAGGGAGAAGTTGGAGCTATGGCACAGCCTGCTCTGCCTGTACTAGGCACTACCACTTCAACTCTCCTTAAGACAGAGTTAAATTGTGATGGTACAGCCACTACATGGCTTTAGAGGTACCTCTTCATAGGTTGCCCTCTCCTTATAGTTTTCTTACTTTAAGACATGCCCCTTTTTTCAGTATATGACCCTGAGTTGTTTTCCCAGAATTCACGGGAGCTCACTCAGTTTTTGCACTAGAAGGAAATGCATGAACTGTTATTTACGGGAACTGAACAGGAAACATCCCAGCAGCTCAGTGGAGCGTGCCAGGACAAGGCACCGTGCCTGAACCTAACGCTGCTTGGAAAAGAGCTGACTTCTTTGGCCAAGAGCTGTCAGCTGTGCACTCTCACCAGGATTTTGGCACCTTTGCCAGGCTGGGGCTGCCTTCCCAATGGAAATGTGACACGGGTACCCTCCCTTGTCTCGCATGCTCCGGTTTGGCCGCTAGCCAAGTGCTTAGAGCACTCTGCTAGGAAGCTGAGGGCTGTTTTCAAAGTTGCGGCGTCATTCAAAACATTGACTTAACAGCACCTGTCTGTAGCATAAGCACTGGGAAATTGGGGTTTCTAAGGGGAGCCTCTTTCAGCTTTTTTACATTAGGAGATAACTATGTATAAAGGACTACTTGTAACTGAAGGGTCTTATGTCTGAGTCACCACTGAATGCCCTAACTACTGTGATGGTAATGAAAAACTTCTTACGAGTTCCCATTGTCCTTTGTGGGGGCCATAATGTGATCTAGACTCCTACTGGATTGGCTCCTGTAGATGAGAAGGGTAGTTTGATTTGAGAGTGTTGCTTGAATATACTCAGGAATGAAGCTCCAGTCAGCTCTACAGATACAGAACTGGATTTTAAAAAACAGTGGCTTAACTCCTTTTTTAACACCAAAGCATTTACATTTGAAACCAGTTGTGTTTGAAAGAACTTTTTATTTTGAGATTCCTTCATGTGTATATAAAAGAGACTTCACTTTTAGCTAAAATCTTCACTTTGGGTGAAAGCATTCTTTGTATAATTTGAAATTATTGGGGTTTGTACGTTTTAGTTTACTGATCCTTTTCAAATGTTGTTCTGGGGAAATGAAGTTCCAGGCTGGCCCAAAACAGTCAGCAAACCAATGATCCATCCACCTCTATTCATGGTGATATACTTGATGACTCTGGCTGTATCCAGCAGCAGGACTTTAAGCACAAGCAGGAGGACCAGAACAATTAAGGATGTGAATGAGATACTCTGCCAAAACGCCTTGCGGAGAGTTGATTTCTGCTACAGATTTGACATCTCTCTAAGGGGAGATGGAGAATTTTATCAGCACCATTTAAGCATCTTTCTGCATCTAAAACAGACCAGGTGAACTACACTCTGAAAGTGTCTACTGTTCTCCATAGAGAAAAAGGCAGCCTGAGTAACCAGCGTGGACTCGTGCTGTGAGAGTGTAAAGACAAGTAAGATGAATCCTACCTGCACTGTACTGTGTTCCAGATAGGAAAGGCAGAATTGCTTACAAAGAATAAAGCAAATTTGAAATTCAGGTTTTACAAAACACACTAATATGGAATTGGAGATGTTTTCTGTAATAAATACCTCCTGGTTTGGGTGGATCGTGATTCCATCTGTCTGACAATCCCTAATTATAAGGTCTAATTCTTACCCAGCTGGAACGCTTTTTACTCAACACTGTGGGGGGAGTGCCAACTTCCATTACGGTAACAATAAACTCCCAGAGCACCTAGAGAGAGGTGGACTTCATAGATTTTATTCTTAGAATATCAAGGGTAAATCTTGAATCCATTGAAGTCAATGAAAAACTCACTCCAACTTCTGCTGGGCTAGGGTTTCTCCCTGGGTCTCAAATGAACAGGGGAATTGGCATCCTGAAGAGATTTTTGCAGACTGTGTATCTACCTGTCAAACTCTGTTTCTCGTTTAATTCTGATTTTATACTGCAGAGATCAAGAAGTTCCGAGAAGCTTTCAGGCTTTCAGTCGGAATGGGGCTATTGAAAAACATGACCTTTTATTCAAAAGCCACTACCTGCAGTGGCTGTTGACTGCCACTGTGAATACTGACCTCACAGCAGAGTACTAGACATCACTGAACAGCACAGAGTGTTGTGTTCTCTACAATCATGTAGAGAATATATTTACATTCCTATTGCCCAGTAGGGGAAATCGCCATCTCTCAGGGCTTACAGAACCCCCAAAGAGAGACTGTCTACTTTTAGTAACACCTAAGATGTAGGGAATATCTGGTCACATTTGTATACGCTAGAATTCACAGTAGCATCATGTATGTCCATGTTCTCCATAAAACTCGGTCCTTTTGCATTTGCAGTGCATACTCGGACTGCTGCATCAAATCGAGATGCCCTTTTAAGTCATCCTCACAATTCCAAAGACCCTACATAAGTATTTTTAAATTGCTCTGCAAATAAACCTAAGCACAGAAAATTACAGCCTGTCATATCAAATTAGGGAATCGACTCATTAGAAGACAAGTGCTAGGTTCATTGAAGAAACCACGGCAGCTCAGCTAAAATAATCTGTCTGAAATATACCTCCATAAGAATCTTCATTGAGTCTATTAATTAGACTCACTGATGCTCACGCTAGTAGGGCTTTCAAGTCAATAGCAATCTACCACTAAGTGTGGATCCATAGTGTGAATAAAATCAAAACCAGGGCCTTCTTTTGAGAGAATCAGGGTTTAGTGCTTAAAGTGTCCATTAAAGCAATTATGCCATAGCTGCATTAAAAGTGCAACCTTGCTGCTGAGACTCCTTCAGCAAATAATGGTTGTCCCTGCCTTAGCTCCTTCAGCAGTGGCTTGTCTCTGTCAGAAAGTGCTGACCTTCTTCTGAAAAATTCACAACAAAAAACAACAGCTTTTTTGCATTTATTTAGCACTTTCCGTTTTTGCACTGCTAATGTCTTAATCAATTTGGCAGTAGGAGAATGTGTATTATTCACATTTTAAAGCTGGGGAAAAATGACAAATGAAAAACGATGGTTCGGCTCATGGCTTACATTCAGATCAGTGCCAGGACAGCAGTTCAGGACTTCTTGACTAACACTTTCTTGCAAGAGTTCTTAATTCTTTATGGGTCTTTAAAATCAGAGATTTAAAAGTTCTTTCAATAAAACTATGAAAGTAGTAGGAAGTACGTAACATGTATAGGAACGCCTTCTAGACCAGCACAACTAACTCTGTAGCCGTGTAGAGCTACAGAGCTCAGCTGGCTTCAAAGAAAAAAAAATAATTATTGTTTAATGTGGATACTTCTTTTTGTTCTCCAGGACAACTCAGTAGATTCAAACAACTGCAAGTGTGTGCAGGCACAGGAACAAAGTGGGACAGGGATGGGAGGGAAAGAAATGTTTGCTTAAGCCATGATTACTGATAAAAAAAATGCATGTTCGACTATTGCCTCAATATGATGGGGTTTGGTACATGTTAGAGCAGGTCCCAAAGTACAGGGTGTAACCAGAATTGTTCCCAAGAGTAACGACCAGCTGTCCCTAGTGTGCTCCTGCTTGTCATCAGGGTGACAGTACAGCTACGGGCCAGCCTACTTTCAAATGATGTGATTTCTGGGTGTCATCAGGCAGCAGTTCTTGAACATCCTTGGAAAAGATTAGTCAAAACATTTATTTGAAGCCGCTTCTACTTTGACCCAATTAATGTGCACACTGAAACACAGAAGTTGCTCTTTAAATGTGGTTTTCAGTTTTATTCAGTGGTTCAGCTGTAAACGGGATTGTGGTTAAATTAGAAGGGAAATTCTTACATCACCATCATCACAGTAAAGAAAGTGCAGAGAGTTTTAACCCCTCTGTTGTGGGCAGAGGATAATTGCAATACTTCTATTGAAATCACTTTCACGATAGAATTATGGAGGACAAAACACCACTCCAGTACAGTTGTAACTACTTCACTCACCGCTACCAGCTCAAAATATTTAAAGGCTTTGAGCACTTTTCAGCATGAGCGACACACTTCTTCTATGACTGGATGAAAATACATTCATGTGTGCTATGGTAATTGTTGCATCCCTTCTGAGACAGTCTCAGAGGAGCTAGCTGGAATTTCTTTGAACCCACAAGATGAAACCAGGAATTGAGAAAGTCCTTCAGAAGAGTGGGATACTGCTTGAAGCTTGCCTGCAAGTCCATCTTTGCACCTTTGTAAGATGAGACGTAGAAAGTCGCATGCGTTTTGCCCAGTTGCAAGTCTGCCAGGGTCTTGTCTGTTCTACCAGTGGCAACTCTGGTAGCCCTACACTTCCGATAGACAGGCAGAACATTGCAGCCCCACCTTCCCTCAGCCCCACCACTCTCACAAAAATAGTCAACGGTACCTGGTGTGTCACTGCTCTGCATAACAAGATGTTTTGTAGCTGGCTCCTCTATGTTCAGTGCTGAGAATCAGACAATTCACTTGCTTGGTTTCTATTGCTGTACCCGTAAAACTAAAGCCTTACCCAGAGAGGTAGACAACAAAACTGCCCACGTCCAGCATGACCAAAATTGCCTTCTCTAGAGTCAGTGTTTCTGCTTTTAAAAGAAGCTGAGGAATGGATACATGAGTGACATGTACATCCTGGACTGGAAGATGACCTTCAGGAAGCTGAGTATTTCTCTGCCCTTGGCTTGTTCAAGAATCATGTTTGTAGCATGAAGCAGCATGAAGGCCATCCAAAGGATTTGCCTGGTATTTGTGTCAGCAGATATGGTACTCTCTCTCCATCTTGCCTCCATCACATTGGTAGGACCATACTGCATTTCCATCCGCCTTTTACTCTTTGGTCTTAATTTTAATTTTGTTAGTTTACTCCAATCGTCAAGATTCTTCTCTTTCAGTTTCAGCTACTTGGAATAGCAGATTTTCTTACTCAAACAAGGGCTGTTCTTTTCGCAGGTTGGGGTTCAGTTTAGGGCAAGCTCTCAGAGACAGGGCCAGCTAACAGGATCCACCAGCTTACTACTACAGTCGCTTTCAATATCTTCCTCCTCTGATACCACTGGCTGCTGTTTCCCCTCCCTACTACTTCTGGCAAACAAGCTTTGGTTGTTGCCCTGAGCTGGTGTTATTCCCTGCTTATTCATCTCGGTACAGCACAATGATTACTTGAACCTTGTTTAGATTTTTTGAGTCTAACCTCCTGAGATGATGATTTTTCAAGTCTAACCTCTGTTTCTTGGCGTGTTTACACAGACTGCATCTCATAATTTGTCTTTTCTGTGTGTCCTCTTTTTCTGCCCAGAGAGATCCTCAACTCTCTTTACTGGTTTGGGCAGTACTTCCTTTTCACTGAAACTTTTTTGTCTTAGCCTACAACAGCTGAAGTGCAAGGTTCATTTGAGACTGCACACAGATACAAAATCACGCACATGCCCACACACTCAAGCTCATAGAATTGCCTTTCCAATTAACAGCTACTCCATTTATTCCCTAAAGGCTCTGAGTATTTTTCCTTGGCAAGATCTTACCCCTGGTATTGGTTTGTTTCCTCCTTGCTCTCATTTACAGTCTAGTGTTATCTATCAGTTTAGAAATTGGGGGCTGAGGTAGATAGCAACAAAAATTAATAAATAAACAGTGCTAATCTTGTTTTCTTTCTTTGCAACGTGAAATTTCCACCCCAAAATTTGTTAAATGACGAAGCTTGTATTGAAATCCCTTTTTTCCCTTGTTTTCCTCCCAAATATGAAGTATTCTTACATGATGGTTAACCGTAAACTGTGGTGCGTTAGGATAAGAGACTGAATAGTCTTCTAAGTGGGACAAAGCCTGCACTGCCTTCCCATCCATGTATCTATGGAGATTCCTTTCACTCCACCATCTGGAAGAGTGCAGTGCAGATGAAAAACAGCTCTCCACAGAGGGAATATGGCCACAAAAGGGACCTAGACCACAAAATCTAATGCCATGAAGACTTTCCCATCTTTTTCATCCCTGTGTTTTGTTATGTGCATTTTATGACCTGGTTTCTTTTCCCTTGCAGCCAATTCCACCCACCCAGGAATCTGCCCAGGTGCCTGACACATAAAATGCTTCTTTTGTACTACCCTTTAAAAAATCCTTTTGTACCCCATAAGTACCTCATATAAAACACTGTACCATTAGCCAATTATCTTTCTATGCCTGTTGTCTTTCTATGTGATTTCCAGCATTTAGATTTTAAACCCGGTATGTTTAAAAGCACCATAGGAAAAATTATAGACCCACCAGTTAAGTATATGTGAACACATTTAACTGCACATCCACATACAAACACCTGCATGTATGCATACTCATACTCTTTATCTTCTTCAGGAAAGCATTAAAAATACATCCAGTGCACACATTTGGAAAATAAAAAATGTACTGAAAACTACTGTGACACATAAATTCTCCAGTAAGAGTGAAAGGATTAAAAGCTTCATATTGTATTTATGAAATCAAATCTTCGTGTCTCTGCTCTGTGCATCCCATATCATAACATAATGAATAGTTCCATAGCAACAAAAGCCTACCACTAAACCATTACCTTGATATCAATTTTTGAACAGAAAGAACACAAAAACCAGAAATACCAGCCCTAAAATTGAGATAATAGCAACATTTTTAATAACCTGGTTCAGAGTATCTCTTCACTCTGAAAATTAAAATGTTTATCATTTTATCATTGAAAAGAAGGCCATTAGAATTAATCAAATAAGGTTGCTTTTGTGTTCACAAATTAAATATTGTTTACACAATTATAAAGTCTTTGAGCCACCTCGGCACTTTTTTCTGGTTGGGGCATTTAACATTGATGTAGAATTCAAATTACTAATGGCTCTGCAGCTATTCAGTAAAATGCAAGAAAGGGTCCACCTATTAGGGAGATGAAGATGGAGAACAGCAACATGTATTAACTAACTTAGAAGCAAATGGTTTTGCCACTAAATGAGACTCTATTAAATGATCAAAATCAAGGCACAGGATGTAATTCCATTTGTTAGTGGGCAATAACAAACTAAGATAAATTCTCATGTTATTCAAAGTGATTATGGAACCATTTTCTCCCTCTGAAATATTAGAAACAAAACTACATTTCCAAAGAATTAAATAACAAACTCCCCGTTCCTTTTAACAGGAGTGCACTGTTCTTCTGATGGGAGGTCTTACATTTAACATATTAGTTTCCATATACATAAAAAACAGTGACGTGCTTTCCTCACAGCAATGTCCCTAGAGACTTCAAGAGGTAAGACATTGAAAGCAAAGATATAAAATAAATACTTAGTTAAACATACTGCATATGAGATCATTGAATCATTTGGCTGTGTCCTTCCTGCTCTTTCTCCTAAAACATGCACATGTGTATTATAGTTAGTCCCTCCTCCAGATGCAACAGTTTGGTAAATTAGCATTTCAAGTACAGGCATACTGTCCCCTTGAGATCCAAAGGGCCCAACTCTCAGCTAGATTTATATCCTTTTAACCACTTCACAACGCAGTGAGCTTCTAAAACCCTTCTAATGTGTACGAACAGGCCCTCTGAGAACAGCCTTTGTTTGAGTATCTTTTTTTCTGGTACAGTACTGGGATAGGGCTTCAGAGCATCCCTCGCCCCAGAGCCCTGAGGCAGGAGACAGAGCAGGAGATGGTAGGTGGCACAGGAGTGTTTCAGGAGCGTATTTGGAATTTGGTGATCTAGAACTGTGCTCTGGCTTCTAGGCCTCACACAGAGTGTTTTATACATTTACAACATCCTTAACAAATGCTGGGGAAAAAAAAAGCAGGAGTCAAACCTTGTGGTGACAAACATCATTGATACTTTATTCACAAGTTGGACCCTTTTGTTATGTGCCTACAGGGATGAAAACAGGGCAACAATGAGCTGGAGTTTGTTGTACCTTCTCAGCTGAGTATAACATAATATGTTGGTCTAAACCTGACTGAATATTGTGATGCTTCAGGAGAGGACTTTGACAGAGATGCTAAACCATGGAGAGCTTTTTAAAGTCATATGTCTATGTGTGTATATTTATATGTGTGTGTATAGACAGAGAGTGTCTTCTGAATTTAATTAAAATAATATAACGATTTTGCTTAAAAAACCACCAGTGCTATAGTTGATAAAAATACACTATATGTGATAACTGATGGCAAGGGTGATCTCCCTGAATATAGCAGAAATAACATAACTTGGTCTCATAACAGTTTAGAAATTGGGGGCGAAAAGATTAATAAGAAGTGACCAAAGTGAAGTTTTTCACTATTTAACTGAACCAAAGAGTTTGAAGATTTGGATCATTCCGTTCACACTGAAGAATCTTGGTTTAGCAAAAAAGAAACAACTTTTTTTTTTTAAATTTTGAATTCTTGTTAAAATTCCCAAAGAAAATTACTTCCACTTATAAATATGGGTTGTTGGGGTTTTTTTAAATAAATATCTAAATGTTTGTTTTAAACATATTTGAGATAGCCATGGAAAAACTCAGTAAAAATAACACAATGTTCTGAGCTCTTTAGGTAAATCCAGAGGTCTTGATATGGAAAAAGAAGCCTCCAGAGGTCAGGAAATGTATTTTTAAGTTGCACAGGTCTGTGAAACTTGTGACTGTCTTTTCTGGTGAGCTGAAGTTTATCCCATACAATTCCTCCCTAACATAAAGCTGAGGGATTTGATGGGTGTTCAGCGAACAGGCGGCTTAGTGTCAAGCTTTCCCTGTCTCCAAGTGATGTTACCCTCTACCAGTCCCAGCATGAAAGTCGGGTACTTCTAGAACAGAGGTGAAACACTAAGGGACTTCTTGGACCACTGCAAGGAGACTTGCCAGAGCCAGCTTCCCTCCTGTGAGGTGATCCTGCATTTAAAAAAAAAAATGAAAAAGTGTTTACTGTGAGTAATTTAGAAATGCAAAGGAATGAGACTTTCAATCCCTGCCCATTGGAACAAATTGAGCACAGCATGGACTGCTGGCTGGCTCTACAGAAGAGACCCCTCAGAGGGACTGCTGTGCTCTGGAACGGGGATCCAGCTGCCACATAGACAGCAGGGAAATCACAAAACCAGAGACAAATGGACTTCAATGACAGCCATAAATGTCATTTGTCAAAAAAACAAAGATATTTTTGCTGCGTGTAAGAGGGAAGGACGTGAGTTCCTAAAACCTGTGAACAGGTGAGATCTCTTGACAATTTTAGACCAGCATAAAATGTGTACAATGGGAAAAACACTTCCACTGCAACAGTTTAAAGTGCTGGTGTATCTGCTGAAACCATGCACCGCCTCTTTGCCAGCTCTTCTCAGCAATACAGAATATTTCCACTTGATGGCACCAAATTTTATTTTTTTTAAAACTCAAAACAATTCTGTAACAAAAGAGATGCTGAATTCTAAGGAGATAACAAGAAAAAAACATGCTTTTTTCTGAGCACATTTCTTCTCTTAAGCATGTGGAGTTGTTTATAAGGAATACAGTGAACTTCTTACAGTGGCTTTGTCTCTTCTATTTGACCATGACCATGTAGTCATTCAAACTGCCTATTTTTTTTTTCCCACTGCTTGGAAAGTATCTCCTTTTAGTGAAGTAAAGGCTGTGTTATACTACTGTTATGAGTTAGCCTCTGAATGTGCATGAATCATGCATTTTAAGATAAATTTTGTTCGTAGCCTCATCCTTGAAACTCAGGATACTTTTGCTTGTAAAAATGTACAGTACCCATACAGATCATAGCAAAACAACAGGCAAGTTTTAAAGGGCTGAATATCAATTTTAATTGTTACCCCAAATTACCCATTACTTATTAGTAGTAATTACTGACTCGTAATTCTCCAATAGCCTTAACTACTTCAAAAATAACTTTTAAAGCTTCCTTGTACATTCTATTTAGGCACTAAAAGTATAAACAAGTTAAACTGTAGACTAAAAAGTTGTCCAGTTCTTGGAGATTTCACAAGCTTTAGAGAATGGTCAGCATCATGTACAATGTACCAGATAATAATAGATTATGGGCTGGATAATATTAGATTACAGTAAATATCCATCTATTGTTTCTCATCTCCTCTTTCAGCGTTAAACTGGGTAAGGCAGGGCCGAGTCCTCTGCCTGTGCAGCACCTGCGTGGGGGAGGGAGGGTGATCGGATTCACAACTAAGCCTCCCAGATATACTACAGTGACACAAACGATGTAAAGACCCATCTGTTGAGGTTCTACAACCACAAACGGGCATTTTAGCCACATGTAATGAGATCTGTCATCTGTCTGCAGGACAAGAAATGCGGTGCAGCATCGGGGTTTGGAAGGATGAAGGGAGTAGTCCTCCTGGACAGGGAGAGGACTGGGAAGGAGGGACAGATCGGTCCTGTGTATGCCCTCATCCAAAATTAGGGTGCCAGTCATGGATTGTCAAGGCAAAAGGTAACTCTGGAAGTTTCTGCCAGTCTGTGTTTTCATATAGACCTTGAGGGAGTAGACCTTGCAATGTGTGTTCTGTACAGACATTGTGCATAGTACAGCAGACGAGCAGTTAGGATGTGCTGTAGTTATCGTGCAGGTGCCAATCAACCACGCAAAGCAAGGCTGACACGTCCCAGGCCTGTCACATTTACTGCGGGTCTGTGACAAAGCTGCTCTGTGCATGCACATGCACCATTGCTTGGATATTCAGATATGTGACATGATTGGAGCTACTGTCACTGCTGTGGCCAGGCTGCTAGATGTCCAGAAGTCTCTCTCCGCTTACAAGAGGACTTTTTTATTTTTGGAAAAGCCTAAGTGTAGGTTGCTTTCATCCAGAAATCCCACTCCCCTTCTGTCATCTGCTGTCTTTTCCTGCCCTTAAGGTCCAAACTCTTTCCAGTCAAGTCCTGAGTTCACCTGTACAGGATTCCTCTGATCCATGAATTTTAAAGGATTATCATGCTTACCTATCTCCAGTTCACAAATCTATGGTCAGTCTGGTTGAATCTTCTCCAAAAGTATCTTTCAACTCTAATTTCCATAAGGTTTCCGCCTCTTATGCAAGAAGGTAAGGCACTTTCCCAGTCCTGGTTCCCATCAGGAAGATTTTCACCTAATCTTAGCTCCATTTGATAGCTACTCTTGGGGTCAAACCCCTCACTTTGAAGATGTGAACATTTAAAGTAGCTGGGGTTCTTGGATGAGAAGCTGAACTCAGTGTCTTTCACAGACTGGCTTTCCTTCTTTCCTCTTTAGACAAACAGCATGGAAGAAATCCCAGTCCTACAAGCATGTAAGGACAACAGTATTCATTGAAATTATATTATTGTTTTGAGCAAATTTCTGTCTAATAACATCATTCATTGCAACTATAAAAAAAAAATCTTTTTGCTTGACATTATGCTCTTCTGTCATTTTCCCCTGCACACTGCTGTCATTCAATTACTACATGACATTTGTGGTGTTCCATTTTCTGTTAGAAGCTGAAACAAATTGGTGAGGAAATCCAAGAGCCTGTGAAAAGAGCATGAGACTCCTTTCTGGCTGTGGAAAATACAAAGAGCAATCATTACTAGCCAGAGCTCTATTAGAGATGAAAAATAGCAGCTGGGAACAATGTTTGTCTTTTCCTCAAACAGAGGAAGAAAACTCCTGGCACCACAGCGTCTTCCCAAGCCACTTCAGCTACCTAGAGTCCAGCCCAAAGCTGTTTCTCAGGGAGCAGAGATCCTGCCAAGGCACGTCAGCCCCAGCACACGCTCCACTGCTGCCGCTCTGCTGAACTACGCGGGGTTTAATTAACGGATGCGCTTCCCCTAGGACAGAGGTCTGACAGCCAAACTCATTTTTCATGGGCCAGTTAATCTCACTTAAACCCGTAATTTTCCCTATATAATAGGGGTTAGTCATGTTAGTCTTAACTCACAATTAAACCAGAAGTTACTAATGCCACAAAAAAATTAAAAAGCCCTCTTTTAATTACTATGTCCCTTCCCATACTCCAACAACTACTTTTGCCTAATAGCCTGACAACATACCCATGATTTAGCTCTCATGTTTTAGCAACCAATTACTGCTGTTCCACACAAATTCTGCATCCCCTCATTACTGTTACTGAAAATTACTTGAAAATTAGAGAGTAAGAGCAAAGAGAAAAGATGTATGCCGATACTAAATGATTCTGCAAGCATCCTACATGTATACTTTAGCCTTTGTTTTTTTCTGTCACATGGGCTTTTTTTTTAATTATGATTGATATTATGACATCGTTAGGAAATCACTGTCTCTAAATACTGTTAGATTCTGTATGGCTCTGGCTGCAAGTTACTGCTTTGCTCACTTTTTGTTTAAGGCTATTTCTGACATGGTTTTAGCAACTACGCTCAAGTCAAGGTGCCCACTCTAATCTAAGTTTTCAGAAACATGTGATTTGGGCCATTTTGCATCCATATTAATTATATGGAAGAGCTTAAGCATGACCCAGGACCCCCACATGCTTTACCTTTCGCAGATGGGAAGCAAGATAACCTTCTCCATGGTAGGTGTAGGAGATGCCCAACAGGTGGGCAGTAGGGATAATCTGGGACTTTGGGCTCCAGTGAGAGTTGATGCCCTGAGGTAACATGACCGAGATGAGCCAGGGCACCAGACTACATATTCAAATTGCTGTTTATTCACAGATCTTTCACTGTACCCATCTACAGTTCTCCATTGCCATAAGCAGTCTCATCAAGATGGTATAGTAAAAGCAGAAAAAAAAGAAATGAACTGACCATGGCTGTTGTGCAGATTAGTGCCAGAAATGTGTTCTGCAAGGACTTCAGAAAACAGAAGCTGCTGAAGAGAGACAAAGTAAGTGGAAGGAGTTAATGGTGTTAATCCGTGCAGGATCTGAAGCAGCTAAGTGGTCTGCAATCCAGGAAGCTGCTCATTTCCGAAGAGTATTGGGCAAAAAGACAGAGATATCAGCAGAGCAAGGGTCTCAAGTGGCAAGCCCACTGAAGCAGAGAGGGAAACAAATCAGATAGGCTGTTTATGCCATTTGAGTCTTATTGTTTTGCCAAGAAAAAGACCCTTCATACAAAGAAGTGTTTTCTATGAGAGAAATCAGGAACCCGCAGAGGCAGCTAGTGAGTGGGTAACCCAGTTATACCTATTAATACAAGATAGCTATTTCACTGATAAACGTGACATGATGATGACAAAGATCACGAGAGGATGACACTCAAAAGTAATACAAAAGAAATCACTAACATAGGACAACTTCATATTAGAAAAAATCATTAGAAAGCTGGAACAAGCTATTCAGAAGCAGAGAGAGTATTTCACTAGCACCAGTGATGTACATATTATGAAAAGGAAAAGTAGCACTGGCAAATAATTACACACACACACAATGTGGTAGTATGGAGTGAGACACTCCACTTTAGGCACAGAAGTATGTCAAAAAGACAAAGAAGTTACAGGTTTGTAGCAGATGTGGATTATGTCACACAGGAAAGGAATGTGTATCATCAAAGTTCAAAGTGACACACAGCAAAGCATTTTACATTAGCAATCCACATGGACAAATAGAGGAAAGAGATCATACAGGGCACACATCTGAAGAACATCTCCAAAAAAATTAACATAGCAGCATTGAAACTGCATTCCTTTTGGCTACTATGCAAACTAGGGGCTACATTGTGGTAAAGCATATATGCAAATATATAAACAGATCCAGGAAAAAAAGACGATATTTGCAATGGGTGTTGAAGTGCAAATAAGCTGTCTCTCTTGAGAAAGAAGGTAGATAAAGTTTAGCCGATACCATAAGACTATTATCTTTTCGGAAGTGTGATTAACAGGAGAAGAAGGCAGACAACACAGAAGGTACAGATGAGAAATACAAAGGCCACAACCAAAGAAAATGCATCAGGCTGGTTTTCCATGCAGGAGGACATGCCTGCAAATGGAGCACATGAAGGCTGAGAGGTTTGCTAAAACTTCTACTGGTAAAGGACATCTCACAGCTGAGGAAACATAAAAAAAAACCCAATATTGAAAACAGAGAGTATTGCTGTTATTAAAAAGGGCAATTAGTCATGGCATGTCTGAATGCCAACTATTTTCTGAGGAATGCATACTGTGTGGGTGGAATTAGGTGACTGGTACATGAGGCCATGTGCCTTACAAAAAGGCACAGGAAGGTGTTATTCAGTCAGCTTAGCACTGGGTGCGTACCAGTTTTAGAGGAGATGGATCATGCTCTAGAAATTGACACTGTCCCACATGACATCCTGGTCTCTAAAGTGGAGAGAAAGATGGATAGACTACTCAGTGGATAAGGAACCGGTTAGATGACCACACTCAAAAGGCAGCTCAAAGTCCAAGTGGAAGCCAGCAATGAATGGTCTTCCTCAGGGGTTGGTACTTGCTCCAGTGCTGATCAACATCTTTGTTGGAGAGATGGAAAATGTGCACCCTCAGCAAGTTACTGACAACACCAACCTGTGTGGCGCAGCTGACACACTGGCAGGAAGGGATGCCATCCAGAAGGACCTGGACAGACTTGAGTAGTGGGCCTGTGTGAACCTCATGAAGTTCAACCAAGCCAAGTGTGAGGTCCTGCACCTGGGACATGGCAACCCCGGGCACAAATATAGGTTGGGTGGAGAATGGAGTAATAGCAACCCTGAGTGAGGAAAAGGATTTGGGGGTGTTGCTGGATGAGAAGCTCAACATGAGCTGGCAGTGCACACTGGCAACCCAGAAATCCAAGTGTATCCTGGGCTGCATCAAAAGAGATGCAGCCAGCAAGTTGAGGGAGGTGATTCTTTCCCTCTGCTCTGCTCTGCTCTGGTGAGACCCCACCTTGAGTACTGTGTCCAGCTTTGGAGTCCTCATCACAGAAATGACATGGACCTGTCAGAATGAGTCCAGCAGAGGGCCATGAAGATGATTAGAGGACTGGAGCACCTTCTGTGATTCTGTGACAGGCTGATAGAGTTGGGGTTCTTCAGCCTGGAAAAGAGAAGGCTCCAGGGAGGCCTTATAGCATCCTTCCAATATCTGATGAGAGCCTACAGGAGAGTCGGGGAGGGACTCTTTATCAGGGAGTATAGTGATAGGTTGAGGAGTAATGGTTTTAAACTGAAAGAAGGGAGATTTAGAATAGATATCAGGAAGAAATTCTTTCCTGTGAGGGTGGTGAGACACTGGAACAAGTTGCCCAGGGAAGTGGATGCCCTATCCCTGGAAGTGTTCAAGGCCAGGCTGGATGGGGCTTTGAGCAACCTGCTCTAGTGGGAGGTGTCACTGCCCATGGCAGGGGGGTTGGAATTCAATGATATTCAAGGTCCCTTCCAATTCTAACCATTCTATGGTTCTATGAAATGCTTATTTCTCTCCAGTGGCTCTAAGGTGAGTCAGGTAGATCATTGGCAGACAATTAGCTGGTGAACATGTTCTATTAGGGAAGATTAACGCCAGACAAAGCACCAAAAAAATGCTTTCCAATGAATCTCCATAGCTGTCAGTCCGAATTCTTGGGGAGGGGGATAAAAAGCATGTATTTTGAAGTCTTGCTTCTAACATTTGTTTAGTTTGAATAATTTTAGGTCATTTTCTCTTGCTGTGAGCAGTTTGACACAGGAAAATATGTTAAATCAGGCTCATCACTTTTTATAGAATCAGTGACGCTAAATACTGGAAAGTGGAGGTATTGTAATTATAGAAAAAAGTGCAGAACAATCTTCTAAATGCTGCTTTGGGCCTGTGTCACCATACCAGACAGCACCAAAGCCAAGGTCCCGCATCTGAGTGGACCATATGGTTGAAAAAGCCCTGTCAGTTTCTTACATTTTCTTGAAGTTTTCAGTCCAATTCTCCCTGCAGCATTACTCAGAATATGAGAGAGCAGACTGCTGGCTTGGCCATGCTTTATGTGCCTAGCACAGGGGTATTTTTTCCTGTAGATGTGCAATCAATTCTGCTCTTCCATGGAAACACCTCCTGAATTGCATAAGTACAAATATACAGAATAGCTTCCTCTGTATTAGTAAATAAAACACAAACTGGAATATTTTGCAGGCACTTAACCTAGTTGGCACAAAACCAACCTGTATCTATATTATTCAACTGTCTTCCACTCCAAAAATAGAGAGGCTACATCCAGGCTTCCCGGTGCCAATGGTCTCTGGCCAATACTAATCCCTTAATCGTGCCTGAGAACTGTTTTGGCTGGCCCACAGTAAACCTTGCTAATGGCTGGACTAACTAGTTTGATAGTGTGGACAACTGAGTTTCAGTGCTCAAGAAGGTTCCCCATCTCTTTTTAATCAAGTATTTTGGAATCCATCAATGCAACTAGTCACACAGTTGTGTTGCAGGGCCCATGCAGAGTTTTCCTTTTGCCAAAGCAGAGTCTACGTCTCCATGACTGTGTTATTTATGAGCAGTTTCCATTCTGATGCTGCGTTGAATAAGAGGACTTCATACAAGCCAAGCGCTCATGCACAGGGGTCTGATGGAACCAGGGATTCAGGTGAATAAGATACGGGTACCTGCTCTCCACAGGAATTTGTAGAGCCCAGGACACAAAATGAGTATACAGTTACAGGTCTGAGTGAGTATAGATAAAGTATTTTTTCCTTTGCGTGTGTGAGGCAGAGTGAAGGGCTGGGAGAAAGAATTAACTGCGTATGCAAAAAAAAAAAAAAATGGGAAAAACTTGTTTTTAATTTTGGGTTTTCCCAAACACCTCCCACTGAATTTCCACTGTTTGCTTTCAATTACCAGCCATAGAAAAAAAAATTGCTTAAATCTCTGCCCTTCACAGCTGAATCATCAAGCAAAGATTTAGTTCAATTGGATTTCACAGAGATGACAGGATCTGTCAGTGACTTTAACAATGAAGATTTTCTCTTATGTCTGGTTTTAGATGCCAAGTTCCTTTGTGCTTAGCTACAGTCTTAGACATGATCAGTGTAACTCCAGTGCAAAAGCCTAACTCGGTCTGTTTCTTCAGAGCAGAGAGGGATCTGTTACGTATTACAGAGTTTTATAGCAGAACAGGTGCTGTGGTCACCCACCTCATCATTATGAGGAGCATGCTCCTCTTAATTAAAAGAGTATATCATTCAAGGATATCTTGTTATGACCCACTTTTGTCTTTAATATGGACAAATATGAAATGATGGCATTAGTGGTCAGATTGGGATTTAAAAAAAAGACCTCACAGTTTTGAATTCCATCTGTCTTCCTTGACAACAGGTTCCTACGCTGGTGTGATGAAGGTTCAGGACTGAAGGAACCAATAACAAAAGACCTTCTCAACTCATAGACACTGAACCCTTAGATCTTTCCTCACAGCAAAGACCACAATAGTCTCCTGGTTTGGGAAAACAAAGAAACAGAGCAAACAGAAATTAAAATCCCTCAGAAGGATGGGAGCTCAGTCTTGACTGTGCCCACCAAGAGCCCAAATACTGAGGGATCTATCCTCAGAAAGTTCAGAGAAGACCTGAAATATATCCCTAAGCCATCAAGTAACATTTGAAACATTCTCCCTTTTAGTAGATAACAGCCTATAGCATATATCACACAAAAATTAGCAATCCCTTTACACTGCTATTCATGTTAATAGCTAATGAACTATAAAAGCAGCAGACAGTTGGTTGGGCTGTGGGGCTTTTTCTGATTGATTGATTTAAATTTAACCTTAATTTGTTTAGATCTCACTGAGACGCTGCTACCTTATTCTGAGCTACAACTGTCGCAATTAGCAGCAGTACCCCACTGTGAGTATAAGGCTGATTGCATGGTACATGTCTGCAGCGGAATGACACTGCCCAGATATCTATTGAAAACATCAGGCCACTAACTCCCAAAATGCAGGATTAACTATAAATATATATTCAGCAGCACGTTTTGAAATGGACTGTAGCATGGTAACATTTTGTGGGTGGCAAATACTGTATGCCTTATTATAACCATCATTGTTGATGCTCAAACATTTTTACAGATTATAAACAGGATCTTTAGATTTTGGGGATACACTTCCATCTTCCCCTCTTTCTACCTTCAGAATGCTTATATTCTGATTTTAACATAACGCACTCACAAAGCCATTAGACACCAAAGTGGATAATATTTAATACCCATATCTCACACTGGTCCTACCGAAGTTGGTGGCAAAATCTACGTTTTAAGCAGCTTCTGTCCAAGATCTTAATACAAATAAGTCATTTATTGAAAGTTACAGAGGACTTGTCATTATTGAGAAGTGGATTATAAAAATTGTATCTAAATTGTAAAGGTTTTCTGCTACTTGCACTGAAAAATTCATTTTTATAAGAAAACTGAATACTATGGTACATAACAGGACTTTTAAAAGCAGTAACTAAGTCAAACTCTAAGGTACTTGAGAAAACCCAGATGAGTTAGGATATGGTGTTCCTGCCAGCTAAGAAAGCCCCCATGGAAGTGAAAAATTGTTAGTTACAAACTAAGGCACCATAAACCATATTTTACCTTTTTAGATTCCTGATAACAGAGGATAGCTGCCTACCAAAAAATTGCCTTATCTGATCAGTTGGGCTCAAAGGAGAGGTGTTTTTTTTTTCTATTCACTTCAATAGGATTTAAATTCCACTCTCAGTAAAAAACAAACCAACCCAAACAACAACAACAACAACAACAACAAAAAAAACACACAAAATCAAAACACAAAACCCCCCTCACCCAGACTCCAGAGACCCTCAATGTGATGAGAGCAGTACAATTTTATGTTAGCTCTTCAGTACCGCAGCCTGGCAGGAGCCCCAGCTCGAGATCAAGGGTCTCTAAACCGCAGCTCTTTATTGCGAATGGATATCACACCCTACAAGTGCAGCAGCCACACAGAGGAGACGTCAAATGACTTACCACGAGTTGTTGCAAGCACATGGGCTGCTGGTTAATTCAGGTCCCCAGTGGGGCAAAGAGGCAAGAAAGCAGGAGTGTGTCTGGAGTGATAGCCACCAGCTCATCTAGGTCCCAGCTTCACACCTGATCCAGCCTCAGCAGCCTTGAGACCAGAGTGAGACTCCTCCTAGAGCTTCCTCTCCTCTTGGCTTCCCAGGTGTAAGGTATGGGGTACGATGGCTCTCGAACATTTGAAGAGGTTGATAGCTATCCAGGTGTCAAGAAGGTTGTCTGCACTTGTTGCAAATGTTTCACAGATAAAGGAAGAAGCAAGCGCTTTTAAGGGATTTCATACAACCCAAAATATTATATGTGAGTGGGAAATATGGGGAGGTTTAGATAGTCAGATTTTTTTATGCTAGCCTTTACTAGGTAAATACACTCATTCTCCAGTGACCTTATTTTCAAATCCTGTTCTTGTTGGAAAGATAAAGATATCCAAAAGAAATTTCCCCCCAAGGAAGAGCCTTTTTCAAGAGGAAACAAAGGACAGGTTTCCTGACTATACCAAATAGTTGCAAAGTTTTAGCAATTCAAGAAATTGAAATTCACTTTGAGATATTTCCTAAAGAGACAAGGAGAAATCTCCTATGAGTTTAATTTTTCTTCACTGAAGAATCCAGAACTTTTCTGTTTCCTCGGATGTGCTACCTTCTAGAAACAGCAACTGCTTTGCCATCACCTGCAGTAGTTACAGCCCAGGGACTTTGCTAGGATGCAAAATCTTCACATATGAATATGGGCATAACCATGGGCTCCAGGAAGAGTCATTCCATCTTGCACTGGCGGGATCCTAGGGTTTCTTAAAATCTACCAGCTGCAAACCAGAGTTACCTGTGATAATGAAATCTAACAATTGTCACGTCAGCTCATCCAGTGTGAAAAAATCCTTCATCTGCACAAAACAAGATGGGGCATACGCAAATCCAAGGGGAAAGCTGAAAACAAGCAAGCCCCACAATATCTTAAACTGAGACACTGCACGGCCAGGTGTGTAAGACACAGAGCAGCCAGAGATTACAGCAGGCACTTGTGAGGCAGCAGGACTGGGGTTTCATCCCTGCTTCCAAGGTTGCTTGAAAGCAGCACGTGTGCTCCAGGGCACCCAGCTAGAAGAGCAGCTCTGTCACCTCTGAAAGCCTGGTCCAGGAGGCAGGCGAAGGAGTCCTTTATGCGTACCGTCCTCTGGCCCCATTGGTGTTTTCATGCCAGATGCAAAGCAAATGAGAGGGCTTGGAGAGTGCTCCCCCTCAACATACTCCATGGCCTGAGGATGGTCTTCTAGGATGCAGGTGTTGGCATTATGAGTCAGCCCAGCAAAGCCAGCTACAGCTGCCCATCCTCTGGCTACACAGACAAGCAACTTCACCACCAAATTATTATGCAAAAAAGTGGTCACTAGCACCTTTTGCCAGGATTTTGTCTTGTCTTCCCAGAAGTTGTAACAGAGAAGAAGGATGCTTCAGTAACTGGATTGCTTCAGGACACTGTTAGAAGAGTTGCAAACTATCTGCAACAAAGGCAATATCCAACATGGGAGGAACTGAATCTCTTTTTCAGTGCTTCTAGAAGCACTTACGTCTTCTCTGCTTGTGGTGTAGACAATGCAGACATTTATGTTCACTTGCTTCCTGTTAAGATGCCCAAAATTTAGGTGTAAGCATTGCCCAAGGTAGACAGGCTGGTTTGACTCATGCCTTGAAAAAGAGTGTTCTGAATTGAACTTGTAAAAAGAAAACAAAAATCTGGAAGATAAATGATTCGTAAACTAATTAATCCACGAAGCTTTTGGCAACCACTTGATTAAGAAAAGGGGGGATGGGGTAATGATATCTACACCTTAGAGAAGACTGTGGGATGCTTTACAAGTTGATGCTTCACTCTTCTTAAGAAATGGAAAAAAAAAAACAGGCTAAGAGCTCTGTAAAAAAAGTAGACAGCTCCTGTGAAGAATGTGACCGGCAAAACTGGCTGGGAAAGCAAGAACGATGGGTAGCGAATAATCTCCTAATTCCGGGATTCATCTTCACTGTGCAATAGGGTGAAACTAAAGTCTTTCAAAAGTATTGCAACCCCACCCTGAGTAACCAACAGCTCTTTTCTGGCACTCACAGAATGAAAGCTTAATTCCCATCATCTGGAATAGCAAACAGCCCGAGGACTGGGGAATACTCCTGAAATGCCTGACATCCGCATTTAAATGATTTCTATCTGCTCCTGAGTTGCTTAAGCATAGTAAAATCATTTCTAATTAATCCACATTTTAAAAGGTGGTTCTCTTGCTAAATACTGGTACTGAACACCTGCAATTGGGCCAATCTCATGCTGCAGATCTGGGACCCAAGCCTAGTCTCCCAACTCTCTCTCTGATCCAATGACTGTCGTTTATGCAAAGAGAAGCAGTCCAGAGGAGGCAGGAAAGATCAAAATAGAAGCACTCTAAAGCACAGGACAGACACTGCTGAAGTGCTTGGAAGCATGTGAAGCAGAAGGGGAATTGAATGTGAGTGTAACCTCCTCAGGCAAGAACCCAGCCCAGCAGACTCTTCCTTACCCTTAAGCTGGTTATCTCTGGTTTCAAACAAATTCTTGCCAATGCAACAAGTTTTTATAATCAAGTTTGACCAAAACCTACTTGCAAACTTCCACAGAGAATTATAAATGCTGATTTGTAGAAGAAATTTCTACAAAAAGATTCAGAAAAAAAAGTATCTCATAAAGTAGCACCCTCTATAATTAGTATAGAGACAGATGTAAAGTAAATATAGTAGATGCAGCTCATCTGTGATACACTCCTTCGCTTGCATAAATTGCCCACTGTAACTCCCACTATGTCAAGCTGATGTGCAATAACATTCAGCATCAGAGAGGATTTAGAACAATTTCTGACTGCTTTTTCAAGAGCTATGAGGTTTGCATTGCTGAGAACTCAGCCGCCTGTCTTGTGGCAGATCCATTTGGGGGTAACTCAGTCTCTGCTGTAGTTATAATCCTAATGTAATTTAATATTTTCACAAAAATGTAACTGTACACTGCATTTCTGAAGGTGTGTGAGGAGGATATACCTAGAGAAGCAACATGATCCACAAGAACAGAAGCAGCACTGTTTGTAGGAAAGGGTGTCTCCACTTCTGAGGTCTAGCAAACCAAACCAGCTCATTACTTTATTATGTGAAATTGTAATAATTACAGGTTGTCCACAAAAGTAATTATGAATTTGTTTTGGTCCTTACTTAACTGTTCTAGGCAGTTCTGCTGTAGCTCTTCCAACTGGTTCTTCCTATAAATTCAAAAATGTCACCTAAATTCATTTCTCTATATGTCTTGCACTTTTCCAGGTTCGCAGGATGCAAAAGCATTAGTGGACATAAGAAAGCATTACCCCTCTGCTTTTGGCACTCAGATAAAGTAGCCTGAAGTAATTGTTAAGATGCATTCTTATTTATGGTACATAGATTAATATATTTGCTGGCAATCAGAAAAGGAAAAAAAAAAAGAAAAAAAAGAAAAAAAGACAAAAAGAGATGTGATTCCTGCATTCCTCATAATCATTTTGTATTATTTCTTTTAAAAGCCAACATAATGTTCCTTTAAAATATATGAGGTTAAAAATGAGATTGCCATTTCTTTTCTGTTTTCTGGTTTTTCTGGTGGACAGGAAAAGAAACAATCAATAGAGCTTTTTGTAGTTAAAACTAAATGATTATTTTTCTGAACATCGTGTGGTTCAGATTTTGTTTATCTGAACAAAAGATGACTTTTGCTTGTTCCGAAAAAAAAATATTCATCTGAGTATGTATCATCCAAGGGTTTTTCATTATTGTTATTTAGAAAGTTCAAGATTGTTTCTTTTAAATCTGAGTTAGGCAAGGCTTTTCTTGTGGGGGTATAAACTCTTCAGATGTTTCTTGGTAACATCAAGAGGTTAACAGGTGTCTTAGAAATATTGTGAAAAGATTTATTATGTGTCATCAGTTGTATTTAATCCCTCTAAGCTAAAGTACCATGAATCAAGGTTTCTCTTCCACGCTGTGTCAGTCTGCAACTGAATCCTATGGTCCCATCCCTGAAAACAAACATTTAACCTACCTGTGCAGTTGCAGATAAACTGCTCGTGGTTACATTGGCAAAGTATCGCTCTTTCGTTTTCCACCCAAAATAAAACTTGCTGTGTATTGATTTTTTAATGGAAATACTCAGGAAAAAAAAAATCAACCCAGCTTTTCTAATTGTTTTAATTGGTTGATAACTAGAGATGATTTCTTAGAAATCACATAATAATGGTGGTGAAATATTAGCCATCTCAAAGGTGTAAAGGGAGGAGATTTTGTACTTCCACAGGCATGTTATTGGATTTAATACTGTGCCTAATCAAGGATTTGATTACAACAGAGTGACTGAAAGTGGAGCCATTAAATGATTTCCATGAAGGCTTCAAAGAAGGACAAAGATAGACACTGTTCATGCTTCATAATACCACCAGAGGTTTTAAAATTAGAAGTTTTGTGTTGTTTCAAGAGTTGCAGATTACTAAAGCAAAAGAACAGCTTTCTGCAAACCCACAGACTGATGGTGTCTCCAACCAGCTGTTGTAGGTGGTCACAGTCTGCTCTGCAGCCCCTAAGAGCTCATTCGAAAGTCACCCAGCCTGCAGCCTTGCACTGGAGGAGGAGGGGGAGCTCGCATGAGTGAAGCTGGAGCTACCACTGCTCTTACTGGAGCTAAAAATACTGTGGCTTTTATGGGAGAGGTGGGAGTCGCTACAGAATTGTCGCTACTACAGTTACAACACAGTTCTCCTTCTGTAAGGATGGTACCTGAGCAAACCAGTAACCAAACAGACACTGGGAGGAAAGATTTACACACCTCCAGATTTATAATTATTTCATATTAGCATGTCAAAATGCCACATGCAAATTAAGTCCCTATTTTCTTTACCAAGCACTAAAGAACAAACGGAGGCTGTCCCATTATGAATATGGCACATTGCAAGGTGCAGGGTAAGAGCTTTCTCATTTCCAGTTTTCAAGCACTGTCTGATTACACTGTTCTGGTACTAAGCTGTGACAGACATGACCAACATGCTGACGTGGCATCATTTGAGCTGGCTCCAGAGGAATTCGTGACACTTTGTTTAGCCCCTCTATTTTCAAAACAAACAAACAAACCCCAAACAAGCAAGCAAAAAACAACAAGAACAAAAAGGACAGAAAAATTTAAAAAAAAGGGCCTCCTTGACTTAATATTGTCCAATATTCATTTTGGGTACCTTGAAATATGCTGGATTTCTATTTAACTACCTGTGAACTAGAACTAAAAAATATACTTTTGGGTAGCTATAGAAAAGCTTTGTGCTTAGTTTACATTTTGACATGTGTGGATTTTTTTTTAATTTATTTAAAAAACAAAACAAAGCCAACAACAAACGACACAAAACCCCCTCAAAAGTCATACTAATATTTTTGTCTCTTTCCTCCTCCCTCACCCCGTTTTTCTTTTTTTTTCTTTTTGGGGGTGGGGTGTGAGGTGTGGGTGTGTGTGAAGGGAGAAGGAGAGTAGAAGAGGTGCCATCTGATCACCAATAAAGCAGTAGTAAAGTGACGCCAGTACCAGTTCAGCCTCAGAAAGAACTTTGTATCTGACTCTGTGAGAAGGTCCTGCTCTTGCTGTATTTTATTTCTACCTCGATGTGTGGCAGATACAATAACTCCGGGAACTCTTTCAGATAAACAGCACTTTCAGCACTGACACCTTAACGTAACCATAGCACCTGACAAGCACAGAAGAAATTCAGTCCCATCTGAAAAATGCTTGGTGGGGATGGGGGTAGAGGGCAACAGCTCCTCCTTGACAAGGGCTCTTGGCTCCAGCATCCCACAGGCACCAGTCTCATCTCCCTTTTACTCAGTGCTAAAGTGAAGCTGCTGTGATTGATGTGGGGTGTTCTACAGTGTCATCAGGATGCTAACGCTCAGTGCTGCAGTCCAGACACACCAACACCCTTCTCCTCCCAGCATCCATGAGGGACCAGTTGTCATACAGGATGCAGATAATGTGGTAATGATACTGACTGGCAAGCAGGAACCAGAACATGCAAACTTTCCTTTAGATACATTTCCTTTCCTTTTCTCCTATCAAAATTATTCTCAATTAAAAAAAAAAAGATAAAAAGCTATTAATGTTGTCTATGGTACGGAGAGCTGTTAGCAGCTGTAAACCTCTCTATATATGAAATTATGGCTTTTGTCTCTCATGACGATTTCATCATCTTTGAATTGGCTCTGACCATTAACTAGAAATTCACTTAACCTGAGATTAATCTTGAACGACAGGAAATGAAAGGTAATGCCGCACAGGCCTTCTGAGACATGTATTAATCCCAGCCTTTGACACAAACACGATTTTATGCAGCGAAATAACAAATGAGCTATCCTTATCTCACTGTGAAGTCCCACATCTGCAGCATTTACCTCAAGAAAACTAGGAAGGAGAAACACTTATTCATGCCCATCGCTGACTTCCTCTACTTCACCTTGGAATAAAACTGGAGTGCCTCATTTCCACTCCATTTCAAAATGTGGTCACTCGTGTGCATGAGTTGCTTAGCAAAATGGCATTCTTCATCAGGAAGACACAGAAGAACCCAGATTATGCAGTGGCTGCAGTTCTTTTACAGGAGGGAAGGCAAAATACTGATTACCGTTTATAAGCCTGCAAATGGTCTACAGTCAAGCAACGTCAGAAGTTCTCCCTCCTTCTCCAACCATACGAATGGAATAAATTTACCGCCTCTGCCTGCGGAAGCCCGAGCACTCATTTCTCCCAGCACTAGGAAAACAGTCTGGAGAAACAAGGTAGAGCAAAGAATTGCCAGGCATCTGAGTAACCAGAGCACAGTCTTCTGAGGTATTCTTGGGCCTCAAGTAGGTGTTTGATTTGAAACTGCTGTTACATGCTCATCACAAGGTGACCAGGTTAGGCTTTCCTTCATCATCTATTTATATTCATACCCTTTTGTCATTATATGAAATACTTTTTGTGACCATTCCAGTATACCTGCAGCACTTGGATAGTTTTGAACTGTTCAAAAGAATTGTAAAATGAAGATAGTTAGCACCTTGTCAAACTAGTTGTAGTATCTTGTACTATCGCACTGGCTGAGCAGTAGGAAAAGTAAGTTGGCCTTCCGCTTCCATTTATTTCACCCAAGTAGAGGCTCACAGAAATGGCACACCCACATCTTTTCAGTGGGATCTTGGGGACATCTTACCTTTCTTTAAATGTTGCAAAAGTTTGTCTTTGGCAAGCAAGGAAAGAAGAGGAACCAGGGATGCTCTGCAGTCATCGGTTTGCCGGGGGAGTTTATCCCTGTTGAGGCTGAACGACCCTCTCCTGGCCTCGGGAGCCGGGTAGAACCCGGGGACTGGTCCTCACGGGAAATCCAGACTGTCCCCCCCGGCTCTACAGGACCCTCTCCTCTCTGCCCCTTCCCAGCCCGCCTCCCGGTTTACCCGCGGTCACTTCAGCTGGTCACCCGCGTCCCGCTCCCTCCGCCGCCCACGCCTGCTCCTGCCGCCGCGACTCAGACTGGAAAAGCGGGGAGTGCCCCCCACCCCGGTTTTCTCAAGGGCTGAAGTCCCTCCATCCGAATCTATGGGCTCTCCGGCTACTTTTTGCCGGAAGGGAACCGGCGTGTCACCTGGGGTACCCCGGGCTCGGAGAGGGGCTGAGCCCGGCCGCGGGAGTTGCGGAGGTGGGGAGAGGGAGGACTCTGCCTGAGCTGTAGGTCCGACCTGTTGCTTTGCTTTTTACAAGTACAGTCGCCCGTTCAGCAGATTCCCTCAGAAATCCGAGATGGGGGAGAGGAGAAAGGCTCGCTTCCCCTCTCAGCCACCTTCAAAGGCGCACGCTGAGACAAGGGCCACCGGCCTAAACTTAGTCAAAACTTAAAGACTGCAGTTTGCCAAAACCCTCGAGAGGGTCAGCCAGGGGAGGGGAAGGGGAGGGGAACGGGAGCGCCACCTGCAACGGGATATCCCTCTCCTGGTTGTAACGCTTTAAGAGGGTTTGCCGCCATCGCCACCCTTCCCGTTACAGCCAAACCCCACAGACGACCCCAGATGCTGTAAAAACTAGGAAAGAGCAGGGATGCCCCGCGGGACCAAGTCACCCACGCCACTCCGGAGTGACCCCGCAGAGGTGGCTGTCAAGTCCCCCGAGAGCAGGGCATGCCCTCAGCGCCCAAGAGGTTCCCTGCGCTTCTCCCCGGACACCCCTCCGCCCCCGCCGACCTCGGGCCTTGCCCCCCTACCTAGAAAGGGCCCCCGAGCCCGGGGCTGTGGGGATAAGTGGGTATGCCTCCTCTTGCTGGGGGGCGGCACCCGTTTTTCAGGCCTATTTCTGTTCCCCCCCCCCCTCGGGAGTGTGTGTGTGACAAACCCAGCCGCCCCCTCCCACCACTCCTCAGGCGCCCACCGACGAGCGGGCTCGGCTTTCAAGACTCGGCTTGGCAGAGTCTGCTGAGCAGTTAATAACATAACAACCCGGCTTTGATCAATCCGAACTAATTACCCCTCTTAATTAAAGTCTTTAGCAGTTGTTTCAGTGTTTTGGCAAGGAAGCGGAGGAGGTTTGCCGTTAGACAGCGCCAGCGCCGCGGTCCCCGCCCGCCCGCCCGAGCCGCAGCCCCTCGTGTTCGCATATTTATTTCCACC
>VZTM01032532.1:104560-144378 GCA_013400555.1 Jacana jacana
GGGGGGTGGAGTGGGGAGGGGAAGGAAAGTAATTCTCTTCCACCTCGGAGATGGAGCCTTGCTAGTGCTGGAGTTGCCCGCAAGATAGATGGACTTATTAAAAGCTGTGCTGATATATTTTCGTAGTCCTGTCCGGGACTTATCTTTGCCTTGCTCTCATCTTTTTAGTGGTATCACAGATCTGCCGAACTGCGAATATCCTGCAGTCCTGCTTGTGTAGGGAATTCGTTGTTTGGGTTTGTGAGGTCTTTTTTGTTTGTTTAATTGTTTGGGGTTTTGTTTGTTTGGGGTGTTTTGTGGTGGTTGGTTGATTGGTTTTGGTTTTGTTTTTTCCCGAGGCAAAGTTATTTACAGGCTCTGAGGGTGGCAAAGAGTAACCTCTTGGCCGGTTTGTTTTTTCAAGGGCTACGGCGGGCTGGAGGAAGGGCCGCCTCCCCGGGCCCGGACCTCCCTCCAGGCTGGCGGCACCGACCGAGTCCCGGCAGAAGGAGCCGGCGGGGGAAGGAGCGGGCCCGCCGGCCTCCCAAAGTTACAAACCGTCGGAGAAATTAAGGGCAAAACTTTTGCCTGGAGTTGATTTCGTGTTCTGCCCGGGATTGCTGCTGTTCTCTTTTTCCCCGTAATCGGTTTTGTGTTTCATTCGCTCCTAAGCTATGTTCTTGATATTGCTCACTTGCATTATTATCATAACATATCTCTACATGCTCTCAAAATCCGAGTCACCGGCGAATTCATCTCGTCGTCAGGATTACTCCAATCCGATCCCAGAGGCGATTAGAGGGAGGTAAAATACCGCCTAAACCCTAATCTTTAATTTCTTCCTCCTTAATAAAATGAATAATTCCATTGCGTTTTTAAGTAAAAAATGAATTGAAAAGGATAATAACTCCGCTAACCTTCTGTTGCGTGTATTAATCTTTTCCTGGAAGTGTCTTACCGTAGCCATCCCGCCCACGGAGGCTACATCTCGCAGCTCCCTTCGTGGGCTCCGAGCCTGCTCCCCACGGCCGGGGAAGTGGAGACATCGGGTGGCCGGGCCGAGCTCCGGGGCGGTCTGTCTGGGCGAGCTTCATGGGGAGGGACCTGGCAGGTTAGGGAAAATACTTCTGGCCACGGCACCGGCGGACTCGACGGCGGCCGGTCAGAGCCCCGTAACTGTTATTGTAGTAACCGTCGTTACTAGTGCCACCATCGAGGTTCGCTGCAAAAGCTGGGGTTTGCTTTCAGTAAATCCCAGCCCCGGCCGTCCCCTCCCGAGCCTTCGGCTGCGTGAAGAGGTGATTTATCCCCGACACGGGTCCGTAGCTCCCTCAGCTCCGCCGCAGCCGCCGTGCCCCGCGTCCGAGCCCGCAGTCCCCGACGCAGCCCAGCGCATTGACCCCGGCTCCTTAAAACTCGGGATTAGCCCCCGGGCTCGCTGTTCATGCCCACTGGGGCTTGTTCGTTTGCTGTCTTTTGGAGGAAAGTCGAAACAGAAACAGGGGAAATATAGTTAAAACGGGGTGAAGCCAACCCCGGCGTTACCAGGATGGCGGGGCCAGCTGCGGTCCCCCTTGATCAGCCGGAGTTGATCCGGCTGTTGATCCGGTGCCGCCGTCCTTTTCGGCGGGAACCTGCCANGGCCACGCTGCTTCAGGAGAGCAGGCAAAGGCGCTTGGGCTTTGTCGGGTTGGTTTTAGTGGTGACACTTCGGCGTTTTCTTCACTGACATTTTTTCCGGTGGGGGGAATAATATATAGATATATATACACACACATATATATACGCTGTATACACCTTCTGAGACTATGTATAATCTCCCCATAGAGTGAGTGCGTGTTGGCATCCCCCTGTATCAATTCCACCGCAAGGAAAAGAATAAAGTATTGCTACTTTTAACCGAATCCACCACAAAAGAAAAGCAGTTGACACTGACCCGCCAAACACAAGTGTTCCTGGAGGTAAAACAAAGTTTGTCAGTACAGTACGACTCGTACAGACCCCTCTAAACCAAAAACCAAACGGGTGCAAATTAAGCCTTTTCACGTATAAAGCCTTTAATCACATATAATCGAAATTACAAGTGACCCTCTAAAGCGGCGCTCCCGGCCCTCCCGTAATTCATGCAAGCGATGTGTCTAAGTGTGCCAGCTACGAAGGGGAACTGCAGCAATCACGTCTAATCTAATCAGTCCGCCTGTGAGGGGACCCAGCGGTGTCATCAGCTCCAAAGGGCCCTTGGTGAAAGTGGCTGGGAGGGGCCAGCGGCAGCTGGAGCCATGAATGACACTTTCTCATTTGTTCCTTTCCCAGTTCAACAAATGTTTAGCCCCGTCGCTGCTAAATGAACGCCTTGCGCTCTTTGGCTCGGGGAAGCTATTTATTTTTTAAGATTCCTGAACAGGATCAGGAGCAATTAACTTATTTTTGTTTCTATTTTCTCCCAGTGTATTGGGAGCTAACCTGGAGCAAAGCAAAGAGCTGCTGGGCTGCGTGGGCGCCTGTCTGCTGGCATTCCCGGCACCGGAGTGCGCCGGGATCGCCTTGGCGGCGGGGAGAAGGCGACGGCCATCAACAGACTGCCAGCCGCGGAGCCGGGACAAGACCCCGCTTTCCCGTGGCGGGGTCCCTTTCGGTGTGCCGCCGCCAGGAGGGTGGGAAAAAACAAGTGAAAATCAGGAAAATAGAGACAAAAGCGGGAGCCTTGCCCCGCCGCGGCCACTGCTAGACGGATCCCGGCGAGGGCTTTCAGCCACCCCCGGCCGCTCGCCCGGCTCCTCCACCCGAGCACAGACACTGGGGACAAATAAGCAGCCCTCGGGGAGGGACAGTGTTGCCCCCAAACTCAAAAGCTTTGGGGTTTGGTTGTTAGGTGTTGTTTGGTTGGTGGATTTTGGTTGTTTGGTTTGTTTGCCGGATATTTTTTTTTATATATATATAATTTTTATTTTTTGTAGAACAAAACTCCGCTGGGCAGCTCGGGCTGGCTGGGGTGTCTCTCTGCAAGTCCTACGGAGGTCCCAGTTTCTGTCCCTTTCGCACAAAAAGAGCCCATCTCCCCCTCTGCAAGAGACTCTCCTGTCGCTGCCTTGCGCCTCCCGCCGTAGGCTCCGCGCTCTTCGGCTGTTGGCTTCAAAACCCCATCGGAAAGGACACAACGGGTACACAACGGGTACTCCCTGCACAGGATGGCTCATCAGCCTCCTACCCCCACTCTCCAAACCTCACACCCCCCTCCCCGACACCGCGTCCCTCGTGGAGCCGCACTTATTGCCCAGGCAGAAATGCCCCGCGCCGAGGGTTTGCGTGCCCCAGGGGGGAGCTCTGTGTCGTGTCCCGTCCCCCCCCCGCCACTCCTTGCCTCCTCCCTTTCCCTCCTCCCTAAACTTGGAAGCACCCAGGGCCTGACCCGAGATCTCTCCCCAGGGCCCCAGGATGCGTTGAGTGGGTGTCGCGTCCAAAGGGCCAAGGAGCGAAGCTGCTCCTCTGGGCGCCTTCGTTGAGCTCCCGGTCGCCCTGGAGGCCGCTCTCCCCCTCGCCATAGCGCGCTTCTCCCCCCGTCCCACCTCGCAGCTGCGCCGGCTTCTGCGAGGGGGCGGCAGTGGGGCTGTGTCCCCTCGGAACGGAGCGGCGGGAGAGCCGCTGGAGCCAGGAGCGTACGGCCAGAGGGGATGCTCGCCTCTCCCCCACGGACACCCGGCCCCAGGAGCGTACGGAGGTTTTAAACGCGTAACTTAAAAATGTGAAAGGTGGCCCTTGCTGCCGTGTCAGCGGGGTCTTGCCGCGGCTGCTGGCGGCGGCGGTGCCCGGCCCCGGAGCTGTCACACAGATACTCACTGGCCTTCTCAAGCTCGGCCTCGGTTCACGGATTCACAAACCTAGCTACTAAGAAAACAGGTGAATTAATAAGAAATGGAATGACCTTTGGAGTGCTGTCATTTCTGTACCTGCCTTCCCGTCATGTCTGCTGTGCTGCCTTTCTAATAATAACTTACCAGATACTTTGTGCTTGAGTTAATGTCTCTGAAATCACAAATATCTTGCAACTTCTTCATGGTTACATCATGGTTTTTTGTTTGTTTGGGGTGGTTTTTTTTGTTGTTTTTGTTTGGTTGTATGGTTTGGGCTTTGTTACTATTTTCTTATTCATTTAGTTTTTACTGACAGACTTATCTTGCAACTACTGCATGCAGATGGAATTGTACGGCAAAGTGCTTGACATACGGGGTGTGCCGTGTATGGGATTTGAATAATTCAGACCCACTTCAAGCCACAAAAAATCATAGGTTGGGGTTTTTTAGGTTGGTTGGTTGGTTTTTTGTTTTTGTTTTTGTTTGGTTGCTTTGGTGTTTTGTTTGTTTGTTTAAGGTGCAGTCAGGGCACCGAAAGGGTTGACTGGTCCGCAAGGGACAGGGAGCTAGGTGGACTCCCCAGGGCCATTGAGGCAGGGTAGCACCAGCCAGGGCTGGCCCCAGCACCTCCAGCCAGGGAGCAGGGCAGGCTGGAGCAGGGGAGAGCTGGTGGGAACTCATAGTTTATGTCACCAACATGTTTGTGACGATCCAGCAGGTCTGGAGTCAATCCATGGATCAGGGTCTGGATCAACAGGGCCCATGAGCTGGAAACAAGAACCTCTGCTCCATGGGTGGGGCAGAGGTGGGTAGCCATGGTCTGAGCTGAGATGGAGTCCCTGGGCAGAGGCTGTGGGTGGGGGTACAAGGTTAGACCAGTCAAGACCATGATGGCCTGAGTCTTCTTGAGGCCCTGGCAGGTAAAATTTCTATAAGGTAATTGTCCAAATCAATAGGGACAGTCGTTAGACTTAACAAAAAAACTTTCTCAGTGCGGAGGCAACTTGGGACTGAGGACAAGCCTCCGAGGACAAGGGGAGACGAAGGAAACCAGTGTTTCCCACAGGGTTTTTGGCTTCCAGGGCTGGGCAGATGGGTTACTGTCAGTCAGTCTCTGCTAAAGGAGGGTTGGACCCATCAACTCCGGGGATATGTTGGGACAGTCACTTCTGTCCCAGTGTTTCTTGTCCCGCCTCCCCTCCCCTCCCCTCCCCTTAGTGACATGCTAGGAACAGCACCCAGTTTTGATGATGACTCCTGCCCTTGTGTCATTGCAGAACCTTAAAAATTTCCTAATGCCTTCTTCTCAGGAGAGCCCTGCTTAGAGCTGGCATGCCCCTGCACTGGGTGGCCCTGGCAGACACTGCAGGTGACATTTGCCTTTACCTGCTTACAACTGGCTCCTCTGCAGGATGTCAGGGCAGTAAAGGTTGGGGGCAGAGGAAAAACAGGGAGATTTTTGCAGGGGCATCGATCTCTGTCTTATTTTTGGAGCTGGGCCTTACATTGGGCAGCCTCACTTCCTCCATACCCTGCTGCTGGCCACAGCCAGACAGGGGCTAGGGCTGCAGCTCCTGGTGTGACCAGCTGTTCCTCACCAAGCATGGCTTTCAGCTGGCCCTATTGGTACTTATCTGTGCCCACACCCCAACCCTCCCTGGGCACCTCTAGGCAAGCACTCAGTCATGGCACCACAAGCTGAGAAGAACCATCCCCACCAACTCCCATTTCTCCCTTTTTGCTGAATTAATCTCAGGTCCTCCTCAGCAGAACAGGGGGCTGGCTCACCAAGGGAAGTAATTGCCACTTTGAGTTTTCTCCCAGGAAGAAGCATAACTTGCCCTTCCCTGTTTGGCTGAGCTTCCAAGTGTGCTGAAATGAACTGTCCTCACAGCTCTCTTTCACAATTCCTGCAGCCCCATGTGCTTACAGCAGATCCGTGATGTCCTATGACCCGGTCTTGCAGGGACACTTCTCACCAGCCTTGTAAATCCCCAGCAGTCCATCAGCAAAGACCCTCAAGTGTAACACTAAGGCTCAGCGAGGACTTCGGCAGCCTTTCTTCCTTCTTTGGGTCTCGTCCGTGTTCTTTTTGATTTTGTTTACAAATGCAGGAATTCATCATGGTCAAAAAAACCAACAACTGCATTTTTCATAACTTGTTTGAGTTTTGACTGATGAAAATTTAAATTCTTTCTAGCTTATATTGAGGGCATAGGAGCACGGGCAGCAGGAACTGTCTGTTCTTCTGCCAGCAAGGGCTTTTTGATTGCTTGTTTTTTTTTATCAAGGCATCATGTCCTTGGATATTTGTTTGCTAAATAGCTCTACTCTATGAAACAAATATACTCACTATAAATCACTACATAAGCTAAATACAATAATCCTTCAAAAAACCATGTTCTCATGAGGAATCATGTAACAGTTAGAAGGGTTTGAAATACTGAAAACATCTTTTAATTGTAGAATTCTATACAAACTCGGGTAGATACAGAAATGGCCACGACAAAATGGGTTCTTATTGCCTGAAATTTTTCACAGAAACCAAAACATTGATGGCAAGCTTCCTGACATCCAACATGATGAGATTATCTTTAAACTTGCAAAATGAATAGACACAACAACACTCTGAAGCAGTTTGTATGTGACTGACTGTCCTGGAAGTCCTACCACTGATATACCAACCTCAAAATACAAAGAACCAAGGTTAAAATTTTGAATGCACATCACTAATAATGTAAAATTAAGCACACACAAAAAAAAGGTAAACAAGGTGTAAAACTGAAACTACACTATTTTTTTACCTAGGGCACTGACTCTTTCCAAGAATGATTTCCTGTATAGTTGGGTTTTCAGTGAGGCACACATTTTGTTTTCTGCACAGGACATCAATATCTGATGGAGATACAAGGACGAATGGTAACGAACAAAAGGGAAAGAAACGTAACCACAAGTGGAACTCAAACTCCATGCCAGTGTTCTTGCAGACCTAAGCAAAGCTATACATTAAAATATGCTACAACCATTGTGCTCAAAAAGTCCTTGGCACTTTTCCTTTGATAACCTTACTTTCGGCTTGCTTTTTTATTACAAATTACATCTCTGCACCTATATCATAAGGCAAAACTATGAATGCAACTGCAAGGACAAATTACTAAAAAAACCTCAAGCCAAAGATAACCCCCACCCTCAGCCCATGACCCTCCCACTCCAAACACTTGGTGAGATAACATCATCCTTCCTCCTCGTCGCTGTCTTTCATAGTAATGCCCTGAAGTCCTCCCGCGTCTGTGACAGAGACTGTGGCCTCCTCTACAGTCAGTCGGCTGTGAACGGTGTCGTAGGTTTTGCTGTTCAGCGTTCCCTCCATCACCCCCTGCAACCTGAAGTCTCGGTAGGTTTTCTGCAGCAAAAATAAAACATCCATGAATTGGAGCCAAGCAAGTCTGAGCTGTCTCCCACAATGCCATTTCTAGCATGGCAGCAGAACAGCTTCATTCCTCCTGTGTTTAGGGAACTACCATCTAGAGTCTGCTAGAGGTCTGTGGTCTTAGTTTCCAGGCTGCATGAGATTTCTCTAAACTCTAGAGAGTCTAAAAGCCACAGTTCAATGGTCATTCCTTTAAGAGATTGTGTTTTGTACCACATTTCTGTAATTGTATGCTGATTTCTCAGTAACTAGCTTCCATTTGTCTCATTCCTTCACTAAGAAACCAACAAAGAATTTTTCTAACCACACACTGAAATGTGAATTTGGCTACAGGTAGTTCCGTCATTTCACTGAAAATGTAAATGTCTGATTCTTTCCCCATAATATGATTTTATTTGTATTTATCTTTACATTTATATGACAAATGTGGAAAAAATAAAATTAAATTTAGATTATGATTTACAATCTATAATGTAAATGTTTCTTAGGTGACTACTTCAGTAATTTAATTTACATTCTAAGTCATCTACACTTTGACTCACTTCTACATCTTTCTTTTTCTCTTTTTTGTTTTCACCTGAGACAGTTGGTTTCCCTGGTATCCATCCTTCCTTTGAACCAGCAGGTACAACTTTCTTCTTTCGCTTATCTATTAAATAACAATTCTGAGTGGAACTGTTTTACTCTTTGATGGTATGTTCAAGGGGGCATATGGAAAATCATCTAAGCTACATTCTTTAATTTTAAGCTGTAACATTTGAAATAATCTTTTCTGAAGAACTTTAAGAAGGACAAGTTGATCTAGCTAGTTTCTTATTTTGTGTACGCCATTCCCAATGTTTATGGAAGAAACTACAGGAAAAAGAAAAGGGAAAATAATTAAGGGCCACCAGGCCCATTCCTCTGCCAGAAGAGACCGTGCACAACCCTCAGAGAAAGAAAAAAGAGCTGATCTTGTTTCATGTAATACATCAGAGAACTGCAACAGGCGTCTCTCAAAATGGGTAACTTTCAGCTGGAAGAATTTTTTCTGCCACTATCTATGAAGATTATTTAAACCTTGTCTGAATCACTGCAACTGAGATTTATTTGACTTTCATAGGTCAGCTTCAGAGTCAATGGATGCAGCTTGTGTTTTGCTCACACACTCCTGTGAGTACCCTGCCTGGTCTTTTTCAAGTGTCACTGTTGCATTCCCTTTTTATAACACTGTGCATTCAATTTCCTTTTATGCTGTTAGCAGGTCCTACAGCAATTTCTTTCAGTCTAACATTGTATTACTTCCATTCTCAGACCAGCACACCAGTTCAGTCATTGCTCTTCTCTTGACACACTTTTGCAGGATGATAATGTTCACTTCCAAGCTTAATTTTTCATTTCTCCCTAACTTTTCTCTTGGTTCTTGACTCTTCTTTACTCACATCCCTCTGCACGTGTCTCAGACATCCACAGATATCTTTATGCCATCATCCCTCAGTCTTGGCTTTAATGGCAAGAAGCAATGTTTTCTTCTTCTGGTCATTAATAATGACGCTACCTTTGCTGCATCCCAACATGAAAGAAATCCTCTATTTCTTTCTCATCTCACATCCCTTATAAATGACCTCCTGGTACTTATTTTTGGAATATTTCCAAGAGATGACGGGGCAGCACAGCCTCCCAGTTTTTCCAAAAGCAAACAGAGAAGTCCCTCCATTCCCTTTAGAGTTTGGAGGAACCGTGCCTCCCCATGTGCTTTTCCCCAGCTGGGCTCTGGCAGCAAAAGCTTCTTATGATACTTCACTCGAACTATTGTTTCTTATTTCCCAGCAGCCTCCCATTGGACGAGTTCTTCTTTTTCCATTTCTGCCATCTTCACCCACCAAAAGACAGGTGGATAAGATTTTCTGTCTTCTGGTATGTTGACTGGTACCTCTATGGTTGGCATCATCTTCTTTAATCTTCTGTACCCACAGAAGGTGCCATGCAATAACACATTTGGGATTTGTGTGCAGAGCAAACCGGGTGTATGGGCACAGAAGGGCTACCACCGTCACCAGCATGTTCCCATCACCACGGGGAGGTGACTTCTTTTGAACAAGGCCAGCCTGTGCACTGGGCTGCAGAGGAGGGCTGCCTGATGGCACTGCTCATTCACCCCAACTTCAATTTGATACAAGCCTCTTCCTTTCATCTCCTGGGTGATATTTAACTGGTATAATTTAGTCTGCCCACTCTTAGATCTCGCTGGGCACAGTTTTTAGATCCTATAAATAACACTTTCCCCCAGATGATTATCTTTATTTGAGAACAGCTTTAAACTTTTTGCAAGAGCCATTCTTTTCAACCACAAATAGCAATCTCCTTCTACCGTTTTGGCACATGATATAATGAAGAGCCAAATACTGTTCCCACAGAAATCAATTAAAGTGAAAAATAGCAAAGCTAAGCTTGGGTGGCTCAGGGATCCATAATGCCATCACTAATAGGACTGTTTTCTTGCATATCTCTCTTTTTTTTTTTTTTTTTTTAACTAGTGAATCCTGAAAGTTGCAGGTGCAATTCTAGTGTCCATGAGTCAAAATGCTTCTGACTTTACAGTCCTGCATGAATTTCACGAGAAAATATTTTGAAGAAATCCAAGTCATCACTGGCAACAGGTGCTTCTTATCCCACATTCATACGGATAACAAGAACATTCAGAGACAGACAGACAGGACAGAATTAGAAGGAATAAAATCTGAACTGTCTTTCTGTTTCTTGCCTCAGGGTATTAATGGAGGTCTGAAAGGGAGCTAGGAGGAAATGTTCTTTTATGGCAGGTTAACCTGTAATTGCCTATTGCAAGGTATTTTACACTTTGCTTGGAAGCCTTTGACATTGCCCAGTGTAAATGACTGAGGAATGGACTGGAGGGCTTGGTTTTCTGTTGATACTTACCCCAGAGTATGAAAGATTAGAAAATGTTATCTAATATATAGAATATTGTTTTCCAACTAAACCTAGTAATCACATGTGCATAAGAAAGAGAAAATAGTCACTTTTTAGGAGAGTGGGGAAAAACTGAGAAAGAATGCTATAAGGATTATTAAGGTAAAGCTGAAAAAATCAGTAATATGATAAACAATAATTTATGAGGAATATCGTACAGCATTGCTGTATGGACAGCAGTAATCTGTTACAACTCCTTGGAACAACTTTAATTGTCATTGAGTCCAGAATGGACGATTATTAGCACACACATAATTAACATTAGAAGTTCTAATAAATTGCTTTTCTTCTCAGATTTGCAACTACTGTGGAAAAAAGAAACCCCCACCCAAATCTACACAAGTTTTCAACTTTATCCAACATTTCTTAACTTTTCAGGGATTTATCCCTGTTAATACTTCATCGCTTTTCTCTCTTTTCTATGCAGTGTAACTCAAGCATGTTTTATTTACCTTCACTATCTTGATGAGCGTCTTCAGCTGGTAGATGTGAAGCTGAAGGTCTAATCTATCAGCCAACCACGTGCATATGACTTTCATGGAGCTGCTATACCATTGCTGAAAAGAAGCATAAAAAAAACCCCCACCAAACAACCCTGCAGTATTCATTTAACAGATTTGGTAATGAGAGGTAATGAAACACTTTGAAATAATCACAGATCAGCACTCGAAGTCAACAATGATATAATTTCCTGTTAAGAGAATTGCACGGGTCAGTAGGAAATCAAATAACTTGACCCAGACTGTTCTTTACATGAATTAGCAACTGCCGTTTTATCTTTCAGTTACAACATTTTCAAGCAAAACAGCGTCATGCTCTTTGCTATCTGTCAGTAAGAACGGATATTAAATACACAATTACATGAGAGAATCGACAGCTAAAACAAGGGAAAAAAAATGCAGTCAGAGATTTTGCAGTAACTAGATTTTCCAGCTCAAATGGGAAAACGGCATCAAACATCAAATACATCTTGCTTTTTTTTTTCTTTTAAATCACTTCTTCATTAAGTAAAAAAAATCAGAAATCCATGGAACCTATATTTAAGTATGATCAAAACACCACTTCACCCCTCCCAGAAGAAACATGTTAAGGTTTTGTTTTATGTTAATTACTAATTATAATTACAGCCTACCTTATTTCCTTTTTGTGTCTTAGACATGGGCATGTTTTCACTCAAAGCTTCACAAATGGATGGGGTAAGAATATGCTCTCTGCTGTTGGTGTCTATGTTACCGTAAAAAACATGCTCAGATCCAAACAACTATGTAACAGTTCTTTCACATTAACTGGATTAAAAGCGATTTTACTAAACATGGTTGTAGCAGTTTTCCTCCCCCTCCTGTAAAATACCAACCCGCTGTCAAACTGTAAAAAGGAAGGGATTTTTTCTCATTTTGGCAGGGCAAGATTAAAAGAGTTTGTGTCGTAGCTGTTTCTTGTCTCTTTCCCCACAGGGAAGAGGCTTAAATTCTTTTCTAATGTAATTTCCCGTGTCTTTACAAAACACACAGATATGCAAAGAGAGGAAACACTGTGCATGTTTGAAAATGCAGCGCGTTAGGCAAGGTATCCACCGGGCAGTAATTCAAAGGAAGGATCTAACGTCGCATTGGGCAGCTCTACACTAACAAATAAAATAAAATATATACTGAAAAAAAAAAAAAAGAAGATGTAAGAAGATGTATTACTGGCTACTTGGTGTAACAGAAGGCAGAATTCTTTCATCAAAATGTAACCTCTCTGGAAAAGACTGTAAAGACATACAGTAAATATATGTAAGTATTTTTTCCTTACAGGAAAGAGTCTCATCTCATAGTAACTATCAGTCTTAAGAAAAGCTTGAAATACGATTTTCATATAATAATTTTAATGTGTTAAAATGTATTTTATTTATAAATCATTGGAAAGAAATTAATTAATTTTACATTTTTAGAGTTTACATTTAGAGTTTTTAGAGTTTCTCCTGTTAGTTTACTGTTTAACAGAAGGGAAGAAACAGGCCACACACCATGCAGAGAGCTGCACGTTTCATAAAAAAGTAGCCTGATTTTTATTCAATAAAATGTGGGATCGACTCGGAATCCATAAGATGCTGTTTTTTATCACCGAGTGACACTCTTATGCTATTTACAGCATTTCACCCCAAACATGAACGCGGGTTTTGATTTCCTTTGTAAGAACCTGTAAAATATTTTTGATGCGACAGAGCTGTTACTAAGTAGCAGCTGCAAACTCTGTGACAGGTGTTGCAGGGGTACAGATGTCTAGAAAATAAAGTACAGTTGAGGTTACTCACTCGGGGAACCCTATCGATCTAATAAACATTAAAAAAAAAAGAAATAAAAAAAGTCACCTGCCAAGCATTCTACCCAGACATATCTCTTGTTATTTGCAGAAAGATGAGCCCAATTATTGTACTATCGCTCAGACTCTGCAGCTGTTAATCTTGAACATAATCACGGGAGTGAGAATGATTTTCGTAACGGAGTTTCCTTAAAACTGATATTCTTCCATGAAACCCAGTAACGCATCCGCGATGAATCCGCTTTGCATCAAGCAGAAGGGGCTCAAACTCCCTCCCACGAACAAAATACAGGCAGGCTTGAAAATTCCATCATCGGTTTCCCCATGCGACAGCACCAAAAGCACTGACACTAAACCCAGTCCCAGTTTTGTGGCCGAACGTGAGTTTTAACTTCATTAAGACGGGTGCAGCAAAAATGAGACTCTCCATGGACACAGGTGTGATACGCTTACGTGCCCAGAAAACACAGCTGAGAAGTTGGAGGGAATCAGTTTTGCTACTCTAACCTCTCAATGAAAACAATATAATACGTGAAACTTGAAGTAGAAATTTTTCTTTTGGTGGCTGTGAAATGATACTACCATACTTGCTCCTCTGTCAACACACCCTGTTCAGAAAAAAATATTCAGAAAAAGTTGCATTGTTATTTTGAATTGTCACAGTATTTTTAATAAAAATCACATCCAGTACATTTTTAGAGTCCTCCTACAGGTACTTGTGGATAGCATTCCTGTTTTCTATTGGCCTTACACCCACTAGGTTTGAGCACTCAGTACAGACTAAAGCTGCAGAAACATAAAATTGCTGGATTTCGTAAAAAAAGTGAATATTTCCCTATCGCTTCTTTTGGAGCCTGTTGAAATGCACAGCGCTGCAAATGCCTCTCAGAGGTGGAATCCAAGGCCACACATTTTGACAACCATGAGCACGTTACAGAGGTAGGGATGCATCTACTGTGACTTACGGGAATGTACTGCAACCTCAAAAGCTTCAGCGATTAGATAATGGTCTTGAGATTACACAGTTTTAAAGTCATAATAATTGAAAAACAAAAATCCTTCTGACTGGTTTTAAGACAAAGTCACTTTCCCGCTAGTAACAATAGCACCGAAAGGACAATGTGACTCTTGCAGATGTCAACGATACAGTATTAGTGCTCTATTCTTTGCTGTCGTCTAGGCAAGGATAAAGCCGTGTTTGTTACATATTTTTTTCACATCAGCACATAACAGCAGCCAACCACTTTAACAAAAATATGTTTGCCTCCCTGTTCCCCNCCAGCTCCTGTAAGGGCATGCATTACTCACTTCATTTTCCTGAGATACCTCTTTTAAAGTAAAAAATAAGAGAAAAGGAAAGGCTAGGGTTGACTCTGTGAGACCCCTGTATTTATTCACACTTATTGTGCATGACTGTAGACTGGTAAATCATATTAGCAGCCCGTCTCCCCATCAAGCTGCTACTTGCTTTCCAGCCCTGGGAAGGTTCAACAAATCAACAGGAGCACGGAAAACAGAACATCAGTCTAATCTAGTGTTTAAGGTGAAGTTTTCAAACCCAATCTAAGAAGATCTTTAGAGCAAGCAACAAGCTGAAGGGCTCAGAAGGTGGTATTGACAATGAAAGAGTGTTGAAATATTGAGAAGCGCAGCACTTGTGCATTTTTAATAACAAGAGGGTCAACAAGGACACAGCTCCCTCAGTGCCAATAGTTGCCACACCAGGGCTATAAACGCTCTCAGTTCATCAGATTTCTTAAACAGTTCATCAGCTTTCTTAAACACCCTAAACCCCCTCAGCGGACCTTTAGTCTTAAATTAACAAACCAAAGCAATGAAAGAGGGTGCAGCTTGAATGGCCAGCATTGATCCCCAACGGGGCTCGGCGCGGCTACAGGCACTGAAAAACTGGCTCCATTGTCGGGAGGAATTGACAAACCTCCTGGCCTAAATAGTCCAGCTGAGGCGGGCTGGAGGCACGCAGCTGTAAAGGGCTCCCCTCGCCCCGCTCCCAGCACTCACAATGCGCCAGGCATGAGCTCTTTGTCAGGCCCAGACTCGGCAATTTTCTAACAAGGATTAAAGTTGTTTCTCGGCAGGGCCGGAGAAAAGCGATTTAGCAACATACCGTGCTTTCTTCAGGCAAGTTAAAGAGAAGTAGTTAAGGAATTTCATTATTCCGCTGACCGGCGGAAGGACAAAACAAATATATTAAATATTCACCATCTTTCTGGGTGCCGGAGCTATAACATTCGCCGAACGCTTCAATTAAATATAACACTTATCGGCTGAAAGCAAGCACTTCAGATTTATTTTTGAAGTTTTATAAAAAGGTGCAGCTGTTTGCCACCTGGAAGGAGGCTCAATACATCCTAATACACAATGCCTTAGTCCTTCTAGGGCTGGTATCCCTAACGCTTCAGACACAAGACCCCGTCGAGTTTCTGTATCTTGCCCGCTCTTGATAAATGAGCACTGTCAAAATGCTTTTTCTGCTGAATATAGCAGGGGGAATGGCTTTCCTAGGAACCACATTGCATCTCCCCACCAAAGCCTCTATCACACTATTGATCAGGAATTGAGTCGCTCAGATGACAACGGGATGTTTTTACTTACTCCAGCTCTACTTTTCCTACCAGGAACAATAACAAAAAGTATTCTTCTCACTGAAGAGATTGTAACCTCAAAGGCAGCACAAGACACAACACATCAGAAACGCTATGAGCGTGTTAAGCATTAAGTGCTAAAATGCCTGGTTTTTATTAAAAGGTAACACCTTTTAATAACATCCCTGTTCCAGGATGTTGGTAGCTAGCGTTAGTAGTGTGCCATGGAACTTTTGGAGCATGTAAAAAAAAGTAGTTAAATGACAAAAGACTAAGTTATTCCTTAAAAATGCAACCAGTGAAAATTAGGAAAAAAGTTCCTGTTGTTAAGTTTCAGAATGAGGGAACTTGCAGTGTCTTTGAAAATGCTCCAAGGTTTAGAAGTTACAGCTATATTTTCAGGTTAAGGTGCAGGTATCATCCACCTAAATGAGGATTTTTAGCTGAGCAGAGAAGAGTTCATAGACTCTTCTGAAGGCTGGAAAGCCTTTGTAACTCTTAAAAAAATACAGACCCCGGGGAAGAATTTCTCAACCTGTGGGCCACCATGATACATCAGAAGGTCATCCGTATAAATACACACAGGAACATCAAAGCAAGAAATGAACTCAGAAGAAGTATTTAACAACCAAAAATAACTATATTTTTTTGCAGAAATGATAAGTAGTTGCAACCTAAAAGCAACAATGAAGTAACTTTGCATAAGATATTTATGCTTCTCCCTCAGGTTTAGGGAGCCTTAACCAAAAAAATATTCACGTATCAGCATCTAGAGGTTTTGTTTGTAGTCTCTCCTGCCCTATCAATTCTGATTCCTTACACAGGCTATTTATGATCTAGTCAAAATACCCATTTCTTTTGCTGGAGGGAAACAGAACTTGAGTACTGATGTAATCCCCTCCCACCACTCCCTGCTGTATCTTCACTCAACGTATTATTTCCCCAGTGACTTTCCTTTTCTAGATTGCACTAGTAATAAACGTGGACTAGTCTATGAGGCACTTGCAGTTGCATTTCCAATGAGAATAACTGTGTCTGTGACCAGGAAGATGAAGGAACAGAAGCGGTGGAAACCCCAAAGAAAAAGATCTCATGGTAGAGCTTTCCCATCCCACTATCAGCTCCATGTAGCTTCATGGTGGCAGCCACTGCCTTTCTGTGACAGGTCACCCAACCCCACAAGAACGTGGTTTCTCGTATACATAGCCTCATAGTACCACAACATAAAATGTTGAACTAGGTTGAACTCAAGTTTACAGTGACATCCCTGAAAAAATATTCTCACTAAAAATTCAGAATTTTGCCTCTGTGGGAAGCCCATGCAACGCTGGTATTTTTGTGTTTGTGTGTCTCCATGTTATTGTTCTGAATCAACAGAGAATTTTACGTTACTGAGATGTGCCTCTATGTTAGAGACAGCAAGATTCAGTTGGCAGAAGTGGTAATTTACCTGGTCTCTGACTGCAGAAATAAAAATTACACCATCTCTAGATACAATAAAATTTTCAAGTACACTTCTAGCCTGGATAGTCTTGCAGCTACCCTAATACTTCTAGCTGTTTGTTTTTAGGCAAGATAATCAACTTTCTGCGTAGAACACCAAAGAAGTCTACATTATTTCTCTGAAAAACATAAAAAAACCCTTCACTTTTTGAGTCAAAGTACTGCTATGATCAGCGAAAAATTTTTATGTGGCATAAATCTCAGAGCAAAATTAATCACTGAATCACAGAATCATCATGGTTGGGAGGGACCTTTAAGATCATCGCGTCCAACCATAAACAAACAAATAAAACTCCCCACAAACAAAACAAACAAACCAACCAACCAAACAAAAAAAAACCAACAAAAAAAAACCCCAAGAGCAGCACACACCTCTCCACCCAACAATCGCAGCCACTACAGCATGCCCTGAAGTCCCACATCTACACACCTAAGATAGAGGGAAACACTGACATTACAAATGCACCAGGAGTTGAAATTTTATCTCCAGTTCATGGGCGCCGATCAGGCTCTCCTTACTTACATGTTCACTTATTGTATATTCACTGTATCAAGGTACACTACTTTTCTTGTTATTTACAACATATAAAATACAATCAATATGAATATAAGTCTGAAAGGATTTTTTAACAAACTTGAGCTTTCGGCCAATAATAGTATATATCCATTAATATGCAAACATAAGACCTGGAAAGCTTGGAGGCTTAATTTTGCATTTTTCTTCAATGTTCACAAAGTTTAAAGAGAATAGTACTTGTTTTGTGGGTCATCATGATGCCACTATTTTTATTTCTTTTGCAATTTTTTCCCCAGGAATTTTCATTTAAAAAAACCCACCAAAACAACAAACTGTAAGAAATTCAGATTAAACTGAGCACAAGAGGAAAATCCATGGAGTTAGCCTTACTGGAACCATGGGGTTAGCAGGCAAATGAAGCCTTTCCCCTTCACCGAAAATAAGACATTTAAAAGACTTTCATCTAGAAAATGCAAATGATCAATATGGAGTATAATATGAAAAAACGGCATTTATCTCTCTTCTGAGATAAAAACCCTTTTGGCTTCAGTTTGTTCCCACAATTTCCTTCAAGGACCTGTCCCAAAGTCCCCCTGCAGCTGCATCACTGATTTCTGCTACAACATCCCAAGCCCTGTGCTCCCTCATGTGCTCCTACTTTGCACAGTGTCCCTGGCACACACCTCTTCTACCCCACCACTGTTTTACACTTCTAATGCTTGGCACCACTTATCAAGGCACCTTCCTGGAAACGTCTAAGGCTTTTACCCAATTTGCATGTTTTGCTCTCTCCTCTAAGCCTCAAATCCTAAGTCAAGTTTTAACTTTGACTTGGGAATGTGCAAAAAAATTCACAGCCTAAACTACAGCTACACATACCAGGAAACAGGAGAAAGAAACCACATGCTACCATCTGCCTCAACACTCATACTTCTTGTGATAAAAGGATCAAGACTCAAGACCAAGAGTTCTTTAGTTTGGTCATTTCAAATTACAAACTCTATTTGTTTGGGTAGAAATTGTACTTTTTTTCTTCTTCTCCCTCCCCTCCTTTTTTTTGTGTGTGTGTGTGTGTGTGTGTTTGTCATTGTCACAGATTTATTAACTTTATTAGCCAAGCACAATAGGTTTTCTTCCTTCCAGTGGGACTCTTCCTTTGGTTTCCTTCTGCCTTTTTCTGGTGCCATTACTCCAACAAACTTCTCAGGGAGCTTAAAAACCATTTTGTTTCTCTTAAGAATGACTAATTGATGAAACAAACACTTAAGTTTCTAGTCAGTCTCTTCCCTGCCTATTTGAATGAAGGATTCCCACTGGCACTCCCAAAGCAATCAGGAGAAAAGGGAAAGGAGCTCAACAGAAAGAGGAACCCAAACCCTGATGGAAAGGGTCCATTCAGCAGGACTCGTGACAACAAACAAATGAACAGTTGCTGGATGAGATATTTGGGTGATACAAGGAGAGAAATTAGGTAGGCTAGTAAGCATATTAAGCATCTTTGAAACTTCCCGGCATAAATGACAATGTTCTGAAATAACAAAGAGCATCTAACATATGAAAAGCTTATCTTTTAGGAGGAAATTAATTTTTTCACATTTCAGTCTTATAATTAGAAGCTGGCTAGTTGCTATGGAACTGCTGCCAATTTACAAATAAATATACACTTTAATACAAAACATACAGTACTCATCTCTTCCTGCATTGTATATTGGTTGCTAAACAGCAATTTACAATATTTATGCTACTTTATAATGTTTGTGACCTTCCTTTTTTTTTTCTGGCTTCTTCACATATGGTAGATGTTCTTGGAAACTGGAGGTTTGCAAAATTAGACATGCATAACTTCCTTTTGTATCTGGACATATGTAATGTTACTGTTCTGATTTTAAACACTAGGTACTAGCATAATGCCCACGACTGCGAGAGACTAACAGCACAAACACTTTTCCTACTCCACTCTGGATACACAGCGCATCTGTGAATGGTTCTTCCATAGGTTATTCTGGTGCTAAAACTCTCTGGAGCAAACACTGTTGGTCTTGCTACACTGTGTGTTGTGCTGCAGTTTGGGTATCTCTGCAAACATCCTCCGAGGCACAGAAGGGAGAACATCACTTGAGCGACCTTGAAATGTAAGCCAGCTTGGATCTTCAAAATAAAAAGATGAACATAATGCAAAGTGACCAAGTTGTTACTCGCTGTAACACTTGCCTCTTGCCATCAGGCTCTAGTTTTAAAAACCCCATGCATGCTGCTTTGCTGCACAAATGTAAGCAGCCTTAGACTCATAGAATAGCTTGATTTGGAAGAGACCTTAAAGATCACCAAGTTACAACCCCCCACCATGGGCAGGGACACCTTCCACTAGAGCAGGTTGATCAAAGTCCAATCCAACCTGGTCTTGAACACTTCCAGGGATGGGGCATCCACAAGTTCCCTGGGCAACCTGTTCCAGTGTCTCACCAGCCTCACAGTAAAGAATTTTTTCCTAATATGTAGTGTACATCTACGAGATTTAGTGCATGCATAACATTAGTAAGGTTAAAGGTCCAGGTTCACTCTGCCTGTAAGGTGTAACAGAGACACCTATTCCTACTTTGCCCGGACATACAGGACTCTTCAGTGAATTCCTGGAGTGAGGCTTTGGCAAAGGGTCCACAGGAAGAGACCTCCTGTGAGCTGCATCTCTCCCTTATGGTGAGTATATTCTTAATCTCTGTTGCCATGTGCCAAAAGTGAAGTGGACCAAAGCTGGGCCAAAGTCTGTGTTGTAGCTTTTACGCTCACATTAGTTGCTCTTGTCCCAGAGTCCTCTATTTAGACTCCCTGCTCCATATGGCAGGAGGTCAAGTACATCTTTTAATTAGAGTATTTAAAACACCCTGGGTTCTCTGGGTGAAGCTCCATTCATTCCACTCCAGCAATCTTCATGCACTGTACGTACATATTGTACGTAATTGTGGTGGCCTATGACTGGGCTGGATGCAGCTGTGGAATTGACAGGGAGCTGAGCCGGGGTGGAGCCACTCCTCTCCTACGCCCCACGGACTGGACGCCACACTGAGCAGCACTGATGTGGAGCAGTGGTCCAGCCTCCTGCCTCTCCCTTGCTTCTCTCCTCCCCTCAGCTCCCTGGAGAAAGTGTCCTCGGTCTGGGCAGGTGCCTGGTTTGCTCCTTTCTCACCCTATTGCCCAGGTGGACTCTTTCAGCTCTGCAGATTTTACAGCTGCGTTGCCTTTTTTTTTTTCCTTTAGCTGATTTTTCTATTCTTTATTTGTACTGGCTTTCTTGCACATTGTAAACACGTTTAGTACAGTACAATACACAGCACAGCCAATGCCATGCAAATTAAGAAAATATACATTGAAACACTTGAAAATTTTCTAAAAGAAATCATCTTTATACAGGTCAAAACTTTTGCACATTTAAGTTGGCACTAAAGCTTCAGTTCCCCGTGATCAAACAGGTTAAGAAGCTCTTTCCACTGATGAATTACTGACTTTGTCAGAGCACTCTGCAGCATCCTCACCTGGTACGATTTTGATTTACAACACAGCCATCTCTTTCTGTTACTCCAGACTCATTATAGTAAAACCAGATTTTTTCTTATGCTTTCTGGCACTATTTTCTTGTAATGTGGTTGTGTGTCTATTTGCAAACACTTAGGCAGAGGCTTGCTTAATTTTCCTTTTTAAACTAAGCTTGACCCCAAATGAAATACAAGTATAAATATCAAACCCGCAAGTAAGGTTTGAGAAACCACAAGGTTCTCCTGCTGTTTATACGTGTGTGAATTGCAGTACATCAAGAAATCAATATTCCCTAGATGGTGCTTGTGCCTGGCACTTCATGGTGAACAAACATTAGATAAGACAATATAAATGGTACAATCCTTATTGATTTCTCCTGACTGCGTAGAATGTGAAAGCTGCAGCCATAGTTAACACTTACTGACAGACTCATCTAAAGTTGCAGTGCTATTTTATATTTTTATAGTTGTCCACGCTCAATTGATTCCATTATATTGCTAGACACATTTCAAGCCATCTAGATAAAAAAAAAAAATAAAAATGCAGTGCCTGGAATGAGATGCTGCTACTTTGTGCCTAGCAGGATAAAAAGGTTAAAGGACTAAATTGTGCCTGGATGTTGGAAGGAGTTCTCTTTGATAGAATTGTTATTGTTTTTAGTGAATGGATACTGTGAGTGATGGATAGATGCATTTAACTAAGTTAAATAAATGAATGAACAGTACAGACCAGAAACGTCTATGGGGAAACTGTACTGGAAGCTCCCAATGTCCTAGCCCCTCCCCAAACAAACAAGCAAAACCCCCTTGTAGTTCCACCCGACTGACAAAATTCCCTCAGAAAAAAAAAGATTTAAAATCCTGAGTTTGGGAATTTTTTTTTCCATTTTTGACTCGTGATGCAGATTTCAAATTGTCTTTTTAGAGCAATATATACCCAATTCTTTTTTTTTTTTTTTTTTAAAGGGAAAAAAAGGGGAGCTTCTAGGAAAAGTCAGGAAATTCAGAGATAGGACAGCGTAAGAAATTCTGACTATCAGCGTATGAGATTTAGTGCCCTGAAAAATAATTGTCTCTTTCCCTTTTATACCTCAAAGAGCTCTTTTAGCAAGATATCAGAATATCTATTTCATATTTTCTTACTCCCCCACCAGGAAGATTTAAATAATATGACTGAATTAGTGTGAAAAAGGTGTCAGACATTCATTGTGTGCATATAACTGCAGACTGGACCATGGGATACATAGTATCTTAAGAAAACCTTTTTTATATCTTTCTGGGCTGTTTGATCCCCAGCAAGATGGACATTCAGAAATAAAAAAATATCATAAAAAACCAAAAATGCAGGGAAACGTATCATATCAAAACCACATCAACCAGCCATTGTGTCATGGCTTCTTCCAGAGAAAACACTCTCAGCTACAGTGTGGAACAGTTTACAAAGTGCTGACTATTCTGATCCTGAAGCAGCAAACTCTGAAGCACCTGCTTTGCTCTAAGTGTGTTGTGGTCCTATTGCTTTCATCAGTACTGAGTTTTGCTGGATTCACAGCAGCATAATCAGCACCCTCCAAGAGTGTCTTTCCTCGGCATATTGCAGAAAAAAAAATATTTAAAAACCCCCTTATATAAAATCAGGCAGAGATTACATTTTTTCAGCTTTAATATGAACTGTTGTTTTTTTTTTTTACAGAGATTTCTACCTCCCAAAATGAGCTGAATCTACTTGAAAACATCAGGAATAATTTAATGAACTTTGAAAAGACTTTGAACAATAAAATTGCAAGATGTTGCTTCCATCTTGCAGAATTGTTTCATATATTTGAGGATGTTAATATAATTCACTTTTCAGTCCATATTTAGTGACCCTGTCTACAGATTTCTCTAAAATTCTTTCTTTTACCAAAAAAGACATGATAAACTGTTTTAAAATTCTAAGAATGTCTTTATATCAAGAGAAACTGTAGAATGGTTCTCATATCAAGAGCTTTCTATTTTCCCCATAAAATATTACACATAATTAAAGGTGAGTTAGGACTTTGGTGAAAATCTAAAGAGCATCGGCGAATCTGAGCACTGCTCAGCTTTTCAATTGCTTTTCTACTTCTCAGTTCTTTTAAATGGTTTTCTATGGCAGGAACATTTTTCTTAATTAGTCACAGCTAATTAGTGTTCTGGCATAGACAAGTAATCAGAAATGTCAGAGCTGCAAGGCTACATCTCCCTAATCCTTTGATAATAATTTAGCCTCCTGGGAGGGCCTCAAGCTGCGGTAAGTAGTGGCTGACAATAAGGCAAAATTAGGTGGGCAGCAGACCATTAGGATAGAAAAATAAAAAGCACTACCAAATCCTGCTGAGCACCATCAGGCAACTAACTACACTGCCAGATGAGGTGCCTGTTTAAGCCTGTGTTGTTAATTAGCTGATTCTACCAGACCTGCCACATATGTCCAGGTGCATCATGCAAAGATGTGTATTTCTGGGTTTGCGCCAAAGGACAATTTTGCACTGTGATCAAATTTCAAGAATCTGAGAAAGAAGCCCACATATTTCTTGAAGATTATTCTGAGTTATCAAAGAAATAAGAAGATCAACAAGCTACAATCCATTTTTGTTGAGTCTCTTTTAAGTAATTAGGCACGGTCCTCTCATGTTTCTCAGAGGTTAATACAAACAGGGCTTTTGATTCAAATGTGGCCTTTAACCAGTCCTACCTAGTCTCAACTTGCTGAAGTTGCCTTGGTGCATAAGCTAGATCAAAAAGTAGACCTTCTGTCAAATCACACACTTGCAAATAATTACATAACAATGAAAATGAAGATTACTTATTAAAATTAATGTGACAGGAAGCAACTTGAGAATGTGAAAAAAAATCACAATTGAAGTTTTCTAGAAAAACGCTGTTGAAGACTAGATACTACTAGACTGATGGTGCTTTTGAGGTAGGTACGGGCAGCACAAGGAGTTGGTGCTAGAGAAAACTCTCACATTTAAAATAAGCATTCCTCTTAGCTGCCTAACACCAGCTGAAGATTAACTCACTTGTCAGGGAGAAGCATATGCACATTTTAAACACATTTTTTATAAAAGGTCAGAAAACTTACAGAAACGATGCAACTGAATAAAGCTTTTGCTAAAAATGTAGTTGCAGATATGACGGCAAACAAAAACCAATCAGATGAGTATTTCATATCTCCATTTAGGCACAGAATGAAGTACGTGTCATATTAATTTTTTGGACAATAATTACTACCTCAAGTAACCTCAGGTACATCATTGAACTTAAATCATCCATCCCTGCTACTAATGGAAATGGAAAATAATGACCGTGATATGGAAACGCTACCAGCATTTAATTCACGTTCCAGACAAAATACAAACACTATTTTTGGCAGAAAAAGACTATCACATTACACCTGAACTTTAGAAACACAAAAGCCAAAAAGCAGCTAAGTAAATCTGGTGTGTTTAAGCATTTATACTACTCATAAAGATGCCTTGTCTTTTTGCACCCCAAAGAACGTTGTATGAGTTCCCTGCCATCAACACCTTTACCCTGCACAGGGCCACAACCCGGAAGACGTTCTCCTACATGAGCAGTCCCCGTGAAGTGAACAGGGCTAACTCAGTCACATCACACCAGCTGAACACCCAGAAGAGATGGGCCATCAGGGCAAGTTGTACAAGATAAAGATGGGACCTGTTTGCTAATGCCAACCTTTCTGGGATGCAGACACATGTTTTAGGTGTTTGTGGTACGCTTGTGCACACCTCTCCCAGATATTAAAGCCTAAAAGAATTGGAAAACCTTTAAGTTTTATCAATGGCTAAACATTGATGTGTTAGAACTGTTGTCTTAAACCATTCTTTATTTCTCATAGCAACATTCAATTATTGCATAAAGATTTCATTGCAAATATAGTCTTAATAAAATTGGAATCGTACATCTGTTTACACTGTAATTTTTTCAAAACAGACTCAACACAAATATAACCTATAAGATAATGCTCTTCATGTTAAATAAACCATGAAGATATCTGAAGGGAAAATGTTTTAAAAGAGTTTTTTCAGCATTCAGACAAAAATATCCATATTACATGTGCAATTAACAGGTACAAGAAAGTGAGAATGTATAGCAGTGGCCCTTAGAAACTATACATTACTACAGAAAGTAAGTATTGCATCGATGCTTTAAACAGTGCTTTATGCAAAATGGCTTACCTTTTTTAAACTGGTTTGCTAACAAAATCCTTTTTTTAAAAAAAAAACAACAAAAGGAAAGAATTTTTAATGTAACTTAAAATGCTCAGGAGTGCTTAACTTAAAATGTTCAGGAGGTGTTAGTCCGATCTTAAAAAATCAGGTTGAAACATGAATATAAGTGTATCCATTGATGATAACCTGGCATGTTTATCGACACAACCCTGTATTTATTAATGTTAATGATAAAACTCTCATTGAGTTTGACAGTCTAGAACCAGATTCCATGGGAATTTCCTAGTTGGATATTTTAAAAATCTGTTAATTTTGTGATCAGATACACAGCATTGTTCTTTGGTAGGCTGCACAAATGTTCTTAACTCATCCTCCAAGCAGATTATAGGAAGGGCCTTAATAATTGCTAATATTTTAGATTTATTGTAGGTTTGTGTAGTTCTATTCTAAATACTTCACTTTGCCATTCACCAACTGCTACTTTTTCTGAAAATAAGTATTTTCAAATTCTGGTTCCAAAAAAAAAAAAAAAAAGTACACCTTTGTTTGTAAAACATTTTTTTTACACATTAGTTTTAAAAATGAGTTCTTGATTTAAGTGATTGAACTTTAGAAAAGTTTTCATGGGTGATGCTTTTGATCCTAATTAAAAATTGTAATCATTTAACAAACACTGTAGTGCCTGTCTTCATGACTTAGTTGTTATACATTGAATCTACCTGAGTCACTGCGGCATTAATCTTAGAAAAGTTTGCTTTATTTGACTTTATTAAAGAAACTTGTCCCAATGTAACTTCAATGTCTTAGTTTACTTCGGTGGAGTATGGGATTGGAAGGAATTACATGGATCATTCATTGAATTAATCATAGAATCATAGAATCACCTCGGCTTAAGGCTTCAAGAATCATGAATATGGAACAGACATTTAACCCAGAACTACTACAGACCATCCACATGTACAAGACATTTCAAAACCTTTCTTTAAGATATGTGGTGTTAAAAACAAGCAAAGAAAAAAACCCTCACAAATATGAGATGCTACAGCTTTATCTTTACAGAGATAAATCCCGAGTTTCTGTGACAGGAAAGAGTTTGATAGGGAAAATTCCCAGCTGACCTTAGGAAAAAGACCATGTCCTAGACCATAAGGGAAGTCTGTGATTCTGGGCAAACTGACCAAGCCAAAATGATTTGTGACTCCAAATCTGGTGACTACTTTTAAGAACAAGAAGACAGCACATTGACCTGGGAGAGATCAGTGCTATCAGAAGCACGAAGCCATATTATTCTGTATGATGTCTGTACCCCTTATGGAGGAAATAAGACTGAAATGCACCCAGAAGCCAAGTTTTTCAGAAGAAAGGAAGGAAAAAAATAACCACCTTCATTCTGCTGCATGATGAGCAGAGGTATTGAGGCATAGGATTTAAATGGCTCAAAAACGATGCATAAAAAAATAGAAGCCCAGTCTTCCTTCAAAGTCCCCTGGAGATTTGAGCCTCTCTCATATGTAAGGATTCATGCCACAAACTTAAATTCCGTCCTTCCGATTTTCACATTTTCTATAGTGTGGCAACGCTATTCCAGACTTAGCAAGCAGCATAAATGCACATTTTTTGACTTCTCCCTAGTTTGAGACTTCTCAGTGTGAATTTTCTAAATTCTAGCCTTAACATATCGTGACCCACTGGAGGACATTTGTACTTGTATCAAGATTATTCTGAAATTTAAATTAGGTATTTTGTTATGATAGACATCCTGTTCTCTTGGTCACTATAATGGCTGCTAGTATATACCAGCCCTGAACCGAGGCCATGAAACATGCATAAGTAGCTCGTAATTATACAAATTTTTTTGCCATTAATATAGTGTCCAAGGCCTGATCTTGTCTATATTTATAACTAATACCTCTAGCAAATAGAACAGTCTGTTTTTTGGTTATTCTGGATGAGGTATATCCTTGGCAGACGCACAGATACGCACTTTTCCTATTTTGCTCAGCTGATTTCTTACCTGGCACATACACAATATATTTGAAGGGGAAATCAAGTGCGATTTACAACTGCAGCCAGTTGAATGGCTTGAAGTATATTTACATAAAAATGTGAATATATCTTATTCTTGTTATTGAAACACAACTTGATAGAATTGAATTTATAATCAGTATCTGTGTTTTGTTGCATCACTCATTTAAAAATACCTTCCAAAAATCATGGGCAAAACCTTGCTCAGTCATACTGTTCTAAATTTGAATTAATCTCAGGAAAGGTGAGTTAACACAGTGAGATGCCTTTGTTTTAGATTTCTGTACTCTATGAGCCTACATATTTGTTAATGCATTTACCTGAATCTGTCCAATTGGTTATAGCTTCTGGTGTGATGTTAAGCAGAAATGTGATACAACCACATACAAAGAAAAATAAAGATACAAATAGATATTTGATACACAGAATACGTGTCATGTACACCTTTTTATCTTTCCTTACAGCTACAAGCACTGTCCATGAGGGCACACCATGCCTACTACTGAGTATAAGGGGCCAGGAATGGTTTTGGATCTCAAAGGCAAGTGCTATGTCATGACTTGCCTCCATACAGATGTTTTCCTGTGCTGAAAAGCTTAATTGCTGAAATGAAACTTGGGAGAGGTCCTTGACCCATCCTAACCCAATTGTTTTGAGCCCTGTTCTTGGGTTAGTGCTAGATGGGCTAACCCAAAACCACACCAGGAACCATGCTAATGACTGAATGGTATGGATGATGCCTTGCTAGTTCTCAGGTCTGTGCCCAGGCCTCAGACAGTTTACTGTTACAGACATGGCCTAAGGCTTGGTCCAATCCCACTACAACAACAAAGTCAATGTGGTCTCTCCAGTGAGAGTTAGACTTGGCTTTTAGGCGCATAAATTTATTAACATTCAGAAAATTACAACATAAGCAAAAATAACCCCAAAGAAAAACAAAAAATAGAAACTTGAAAATGAAACATATGCTTGCAGATTCAGTGCAAAAGCAAACTGAAGCAGAAGTTGCTAATATGGTTTTAGTACTTTGTGAAGGTGCCAGCTGGATGGATGATAATTTTTCTACCCCTGCAGGGCATCAAAGCTTTTATAAAATCATTCTTTTCACACATATTAGCACTTAGCTTATTAAAACAGATGATACTTTTTTTTTGTAAAGCTGCCTGGGAGTGTCTGGAAATATAAAATCTGAGAGATAAGTCTCATTTTGACCACCCAGTCTAACAAACAACAAACACTGACATGACATACCATGGCTGAGAGTCTATGTTATGGGACCTTCTGTGACTGCCACAACTGTAGTGTCACAGTAAAGGCTGTGAATTGCTGTTATGAAAACATTTGCTCTAACTTGCATAATTAAATGAAACTGCCAGCAAAGCTTTCTAAAATACTTAGGAGATGACACACAAATAAATACATTTCAAAGTCTGTATTATGTTCCAGAATTTGTTTTGTAATAAATAGCAATGCACGGTGCCAGAGATGACTTCTTTCCCTCTTCAAATTCCTACATAATTGTAAGAGACTGACATAATTGTAATGCAAATTTTTATCCAAGTTTATAATAAAATAACTTTTATTGTAGACTTAATTTAGACATGTAGACGTATTGTAGACACTTTTATTGTGTAGGGCTTTGAATTTATACAGAAGGTACAGTTTCAGCTGCCTAACACCTCCTTTAGACAACTCTGAAAGGGACACACTAGACATAAATTAGTGGTTGAACCTGAATGAGCAAAAATATGCCCAATATGCTAGTGGCCTTAAAGGAGAGCCCTGTATGAGAAAAATTCCGGTATAGTATGTGATCCTTCTATCAAAAAGAGGAGAAATCAGGGATCTTAAGTGGAGGGAGTCTGTGGAAGTCAGTATTGAAGCTGAGGGAAATTATTGCAAAAATACAGGCTGGCTAGCATTGTGTGAGCCTTGAAGCTGAGGACAAGGATTACTCTGAACTTGCAGAAGCAGGATTACAATTTTGAAAATTAGTTTGACAATTCCATAAATAGTTGGTCATCTTAAAAAAACTTAAAATCCATGAAACAAGATTCTAAAAGTTATACCATGAAAGTACCATTCAAAGCCATACACGTACCTGGCATAACTGGCCTCTTTCTGGATACAAGCAGGCAGTGATATCTACAAGTTCTATATTTTAGGAAGATTAGGAGTGCAGTGGAGTTCACAAACCACACCAATCCAATTCTCACCATTAACACTTTCAAAATCCGACGATGGAATAAAATCGGGCTACTCACGGTGGAAAAATTGCTATTTCAAATTATAATTTTCTATCAATTTTATTTCTGTCTTCTACCAATGTAAAGTTTAATGCAGAAAATGTCTAAAGAAAGACCTCCCCCCCCTTGATAGCTGAAGATGGTAAATGAAAAGCAAAAGAAAAAAATTATCAATAGGAAAGAACATCTGAACTACTTGTTTAATATAATAAAAATGCAGCTTATCCCTTCTCATATAGTTGTGATACCAGTAAGCTTTGCAAGGGTAGTTACTTACATCAAATAACTTCTCTATGTACATTTCCTCATTGACCTTTTCTCGAAGTATATCCTGGTTTTGCCGAACAAACATGATGTAGGTGTCTGCTAGATCCATCCCTGGTTTCTGTGGAGAAAGTAGCAGGAAGGGAAAGAGATAGACCACTCAACAATTAAGCTTTATAAGAAGTTTAACATAATAAAACCCCAGATTCTGTTACAATGTTCTCACATGTATAAACTGTATTTACTAAAACTGCTGGGAATTCTGAGTTAGTTACCAAGTTCAGGAGGGTTCTCTGTTAATAAATTTCTCAGTGTTAAAATTTATGGGTGCTTTGAGTCATAAATCTACATTGCTAGATGTAATGGAATGAAGTCTTGGCTATGGCAAACTTCATCATCAATGGCAAACTTGGACATTTTCCCCATTTTTGTTAGTGAGGGTCTCAGACCTCGTCCACCCTCAAGGTCCAGATCCTGTTACCATATTCAGAAAAGGATAATAAAAAGCATTCAGTTCCTTTTGCCCCACCTCAGATTTGTTGTGATTTTATTCCAATGCACAGCTGAATTCTGTGTTTAAGGTTAGATTCTACTAATTCCAACTAAAACTAAGTTCAAGCATGTCCTTGACAGCAGTGGCAAAACCCGATTGGTATGACAGTAGAACTGTAGTCCTGCTTTTCTGAAACTGTTGCAGTGACACAATCAGCTCAGTGGATGTCTAGGGAAGGAGCAAGGGCTGAAGTGTGTGCCTTCTTGGACCAATCAATATTCTGGATGAATAGCAGAGTAGGCATAATTCAGATACCACACTCCAAACACAGGATGGGCTAGGCTATGTCATGTATATGTGATACTATGTCAGGCCAGCCAGAGTGGGGGCTGCAACTGCTCTCTCCTGCCCAGCTGGCACCTCTGGAGCCACAAAATGATGTTCCACACTAAAGTTCCCGACAGCTGGCAACATCCTCTTTCCTAGCGGCGCATGCAGAGCTGGTCAGGAATTCACCCTTCTCTAACAGGAATCAAGAATGAACATAAGCACTCTGGAAAGTCTTCTGTAATGCCCTCTGTGTGAGAAAGTCTGTGAAGTATCACTTGCTCCCAAACAATAGTTTTTAGAGTTCACAGCATTACAATATTTTACAGCAAGCCTTAGCACAAAGCTTTTCTAAAGGACTCATGTCCTCAGACTGACTTTATACAGAATAATTAACAGCTCTAGGGAAGGAGGATGAAAGCAGCTATACCCAGACCTTGAATTCCCAGGCATAAACCATCTCTGTTCTCAGAGGCTGTTACTGTCTGAAAACAGCATACATGCAAAACTGTAAGAGTAAAATATTTAATGTAACTTAAAGGGCCTGTATGTATAAGCATGCTTATATAGTTAAAATATTTACCTACAATTTTATATTAAGACTTTGTTTCTAGTCCACAAGTAGATAATTTTTAATTTTTCTAATTCTTTATTATCTTGCTTGTAATATACAATAATATATGAACAGATCTGAGCAGATCTGAGAGGAAAGAAAGGTGCAACGTCCCCAAAGTAATACTTGTCTAAAAACTGCCATTACAATGACAGGATGAGAAGTTTTTCCCCTCAAAACTGCACCGAGTGAAACCTGATGGGTCATAAGCTTCATCTCTTTTTTCCTGAATCTACCATGGACACAAAGGGGAATATAATTTAAAATAAGATTTTCTTTTTCATTTATGCATATGCATCAATGGCAGTTTCAGCTCTTAAAAGTAACAGTTAAATGGGCTGGTTTGACACTCCTCACATCTCCAAAACTCACACAGAAAAACTGAAATGTCTCCTGGCCATTTGGATTGGTCATTCCAGAGGCAAAGAGAGCTCATTTCAAAACCTTATCCATCGCATACATACATACATGCCCACATGAAACTCCTAAGAGAAAAGCAGGACCATCTATATGTACACCTGAGTTACATACCTTGATCTTAAGCACAGAAATAAAAAATTAAGATTACAACAGAGAAGTTTTATGTTCGCAAGAAAACCTGGTTCACAGAAATCAATAGATCTACTTCACAAAAATGTGCCTTCACCAGAATGTCAGAGAAATGTTTTGAAATTAAACTAAAACACAAAGCAAAGGAGATTCATAACAGAAAGCTTCATATCTTACCTTAGTATACTCATTTGTGATGGCAGAAAAGTTTATAACCAGTGTTGAAACCTTTTGCACTTTCTAAAATCTGGCAAGCAATTTATAGGAATTGGACTAGTTTTAACTTGGAGGGATAATGGGAAAATATTTTGAAATCTCCAGGGGTGGGTGAAAGAGATAATCTAACAAATCAAAGGCTGATTACAGTTCTTGGAGGTATGTGTTCAAATGTATAAATGATTCTTTCACTGCTAAAACCTAATGGTTCTCCAATTCATGCTATTTTTTTCTTTTATTAAGATCAATAAAAAATGTTAATCTTGCAGACAGCCAAAGCTAGAAAAATAACATTGCCTATCAGCATTAACTCTCCCCTTATCTTTGAGATGTTTACCTAGTCTTGAAGCTGTGACATATGGGAATTTCACACCTAGTGAATATATTTTCATGTAGCTTGTGGCACAGGAGTGTAATCATTAAAAGAATATACACAAGTAAGAGTAACTGCAACAGCTGGTGACATTTACCAATTAGAATTACAGTTCTTTAAAACACTTCATCCTTCTTTAATGTGTGCAGGATAATTATCTTTGAAATTGCTGTGGAAAAAAAAATTAATTTTCCTTTTAAACAGTGTCTGCCTACAGTAGAAAAATGCCTGGGTAAGGAAGATTATCATTACTCCAACAGTATGACTCTCTTTTAAAACCTCACCAAAACCATTGCAAGTTAGCCATCTTTGTTTGTGGTGGTCAAAACACTCATCAAACATTGAACAAGCCAACAGGATATCAAATACTTCATGTTCTCTCCATATTGCGTACATTGACTTTATTTGTTTTCTCTTAACACATGAGAGAAGAAAAGAAAGCTATTACAAGTGTCAAAACAGGCACAGTGATGTAAAAATCATGTTTTAACTTTTTTAAAATAGAGATGATATTAGATGAGAACCTCTGATTACATGATCCTCTATTGCTCTATTTTTATTAAACTTCAGAACCCCCCCCCCCCCCAGGTTAATGTAGAATAAAAATACCAAACAAGTAAGCAATTGGATGCACCTTAAAAGACAAACAAATAGAAACTGAGATATGTTTTAAGTAACTTTCACAGGGGGCATTTCATTAGTAATATCTGACAGATTTAAGCAACTCAGTCTCCACATCTATACCCAATATAAAAATTCTGCTTCCCTGAATCTCTGGCAGAACATCAACTGAGGTTAATGGGAAAGAGTTATTTGCACATTTTGGGGAGAACAATTCAACTCGGTGTATTTATCCAGATAAGTGTAAAAAAGGTATTCTGTCTGAAAACTTCCTCAAGAAAAAAAGTGGGTTTTTTATGATAGATAAAAAGTTATTGTAGGTTTGTTTTATTCAGAACAGCAGACAAGATGTTTTGCCTATCTGAAAATGAAAGAGAACCAAACAAAGAGAAGAATGGAGAAACTGGAAACACAAAGACATCAAATAAAATACCAGGAAATGAAGAGTTGTAAATAGGGTTACTTTGTCGCTGGTTACACAAGTAACTGAATACACTGGCGAGTGAATGAGTTTAAACAAGGGTGTAGGCTTCAGCACATTCTTTTTTAGGGTTAATCACTAGTTAACCTGGCAAGATGAACATGCTGTTTGGGAAAAAAAAAAAAAAATCCTTGTTAATTACATACTGCAAGTGCTCTTACTTCCTGCTGCTGCACCTAATCCCACAGGTGCAGGTTGTCTCTTTTACTATTCACTGGTAGGTGGGTCCAGATCGACAGGAACTTTTTCATAGCAACAAATTCAGATAAAGAACAGCTTAACTTTTCCCCTTTAAACAGGAAAACACTATCACAGTGTCCGTTTAACAAGGAGGCAAATTCTACAACACTTTATTCCAGTTTGCAAGATGATGTAGAAGCTGTATTATGATTGACACACATCACTTCCACTGGTAAAATGTGCCTGAGGCACCCAGTGAAAAAGAAATGCTGTGTTGCCTTGATTTCCAGGTGTTCAAATATTGTGCTGCTGAAGGGTTTGCAGCAAACTTAATGCTGCCACTAATATTAAGCTTTTCCAACAGCAGAGATACACCTAACTTTCTGCACGGCTTTTTGCAATGCAACAGCGTGTCACAAATCTCCATAAAAAACGTGTGCATTTGTAAATGCTTGAGTTGTGTTTATTCTCATTTTGGCATTTGTCACAGCAGATTTCTTAGCATCAGAGAGTACTAAATAAACTTATATTATTGGTATTAACAAGAAAAAACCTCTAGTTTTATTGAGTTGCTATCCTGTCAAAGCATTAGGGTTTCAAAGATGAGAGCAGATGTTAGAGACTAACTATATAATAACAAACTTCATCCCGTTTTGTGTTTGCTCTCCTCTCCACCCCTTCTCCTCCCCTGCGTCCTGGAGGGAGACGTTTTAACTACAGCCAGCATGGATGTAACAATGAAATGAAAAGGAGTGATGAGCTGGAGGGGGCTATTGTGAGAAACACAGGAGCTCCTTATTCAGTGTCCACCACCAAATGAAAGAGGATGTTGGACAATTTCATTGCTTGAAATTTCTCCTCTAAATACTACAAGGATCATTGCTTGGGCTTTGGAATGAGAGAATTAAAGTATCATGAAAATATTTTTGGCATAGAAACTACTTGTACTCATGTACACTTGATCCCCACTCCCTTAATTTCTTGCAAATCAAAATGCATAAGCCAGGCAGCACAATGCGTCATTTGTTTAATAGATCTACTATAAAGGAAGCAATTTATTCTCACATGATAATGAAAAATAATATTTTGCTTAAATGGAAAAATACAATGCATTTTCCCTGCCTCTAACACATCTTCTTATAGAAGTAAAAGCAACCTTGGCAAAGGCTACAGTGTGTGTATTTTAATAACTGTCAGCGCAGAACTTAAGCTGTGATTCTGCAAGCATTTTTGCAAACACTTTTTCATGTATGTGTAGTTTCATTGCATTCATGGGCAGCACAGGCGGGCAAGTGTCTGCACTGGGATCTTGATTCTGTAGTGCAAAAGGTCTTCAAAACACTACAGTTCCTATGACAAAAGCAAGTATTAAAATATGTGTTCTTTCCCACTTGGTTTACTATGTTATTTTAACTTTCCTACTCCATTTAAGAGGTACCTCAACAATACTGCTGACTTAAAGCAGATGATGCAGGGCTTTCCCCCTAGTTCTGCAATAGCTTGTTTTTATGGATCTGAAAACAGAAGGGCCAGTTTCCAGGTCTGGGTATATGGAGGAGCAAGAGGAAGCAGGAGAAGCCCTAGGCATGATGATAATGACTGTTCTGCGCTTTTATTTTTAAACAGAGGTCTCCAAGTAAATCCTGCTTAAAAATGAATAGCACAGTATGGCCTCACCTGAATAAACACTGTTTTCCCAGAAAAAAGTCGCTTCCTTCTTAAAAGTAGCTAAATGAGGCCATGCAGTAAAAATGTGGTATTTGGAAATGGAGGTATCTGGAAGGTCCCCATGTGTATCTGCCTGGTAGGAGGCAGAGTTCCTACTTTGGCCTCTACAGGACCCCATAAGTCAAATGCTGGCACATGTGTGAGGCCCCTTTTCATACCTTTGATCCCCGCATAAAGGCAGGAGCGGAGGGAGAGGCCTGGCATTGTGCAAGCTGTGCACTGCTGTCAGCCCCGGGTCCTTCAAATGGCCTTGCTGCACTTGGTATGACAGGTGGCCTACATGAAGTGAGGGAGGATTAGGTTCCTTCTGTGCCCTCTAAATGACTGGCATAGATTACTGGCCCCTACAAAGGGATTTAAACATACCTTTCTGAACAAAAAAGCAGTATATAAATATGCATGTAACTGGATGCTCAATTTGTATGAGTAATTGCTCTGGTTGTATTTGTAAATGAGGCAAATGTGTGTAGAAATGACCAGCCAGAGACACAATTATTTGAGTGCAAAACTGACTTACATGATGAGGAACTGAACACAATGAAATGAGGAATAATAATAATTTGAGATTAACAATATACATTTTTTGCCCTCAATTCTACTGAAATCTTTCCCTATTAACATTAATTAACTGGCTTTGGGAAGAGAATATGAAAAAAATAAAAAAGGGAAAAGAAAAAAAATAGACAAGCATTCTACATCTCCTAAAGATTGCTTGGGCTTTAAGAGAAACTAAGAGTTAACTAAGTTAACTAAGTAAACTTAACAAAGAGTTATAGCAGATTTGGGTGAGTTGTTTTTTTTTTTTCAAAAAGTAACTTAAATCAGCTCCCGCATTCCCAAACACCAAAACACAGTTTTAACAAGAGAAAAAAATTTGCATCCTTCATGCACTACTTATATTTGTAATGTTTGTGTTATTTTTCTTGGAATGTTTGGTTTCTTGCACATTCACAGCAGCTACAATTTCTTCACTTCAGAGTCTACCCTACTGTGACAATTACCAAGAAAACAGTGTAATAGCAACTAGATCTTTTCTTCACTATTTTCAGGAAATTGTAAGCCATCATTGTTGTTACTCTTCTTAGTCTGGGTTATTTTGCAATGTTTCTAGTATTTCTGGTGGTGTTTCAATTACCAAAACATACACAGTGCCCATATAGCCCTATATGCCATGGCTGGGGAAAGCAGCGAGATCCTCGTGACTCCTAAAGGGTGTTCTGAAAAACGGAGGTTTATGTTGACTGTTTTCTTAAACAGGTATTCTGGTTTGGGATTAAACTCTTTTTTTATGGATGGAGTTATTCATAATTCTCTGGCAAGATTGATGAACAGTAGGGTAGATAAAAACATTTTTTAAAACCTATCTGCCAAATAAACTGCATGTTTGTGTCTACATTTCCCACCCCGGCCCTGAGAAGTTGAGGAATGTCTTCTAGGGAGTGAGCGTCTTCCTGCACAACTATTTAATGTCTAAATCGCCTCTCAATATTAATAGAATCAACCTCAAAATGACCAAGAATCATCCAAGAATGACCTCTTCCTCTTTTAATTCCTTATTATTCTCTTTTACCTCTTAACTTTTTTATCCCCTTTTCAAAACACCCTGCTCAGTACTACCTTAATTTCCTTACAGCATCTCTTTTGTCTAGTTAGTTTCTTCTTATTTCATGATAAACCAGCATATTTTCCCCTCCTTGCCAGATATTGAACCCGGTAATCAAAGATCAAAACCTCTGTTGGATTCACATGCTCAAAAAGCTCCCAAAGGCCTTTTGTCACCTCCCCCTCCACCTCCAGCCTCCATTTCCCCCAGATTCACCAAGCTGTTTCAGGGACCCAAAGAGAGTGCTAAGGTGACCCAATGAGATCCTGGAATGGAGGTGGGATGTGGGGGCAGAATGTGGTCATCTAACAAAGTGCAATTTTGCACATATTTGCAAGTGTATTAAAAGGAAGGGCCTACCGTGATACCTTTCAATGCACTTCCAAGTACACAGCTACACGGTAACGAAGGACAAGATGAGATTTTAAACCATTAGCAGTTCAAAATACAGTGACACGATGCATTTAATTAGCTTCGGTGCAGACCTGCTAGGTTACCATCACAGGACCAAGAGCTCAGAGTAAATTCCTCACCCTGTGCTGCTCCCCTCTCTGCTTCTCACTTCAGTTGTGTGCCCAGCAGGTGACCTTGTAATGTGAAGACTTAAGCCTCCTTATGCAGTTGGAATTTTTAACTTCTACAAATGGTGATTTTAGACCCTACTCAGGCTGGACACTCACTTATTGAGGCCAATGGCTCTTTTTGGCCTCAACTGCATCTTCACAATGAAGGGAAGGATGTGAAGAAGCAAAACCAAATGCCAGCCTTTCAAACTCCTTCAACCCAGGAAAGATGGCCTCCAGAATCTGTAAAACGTTTGCCTGGTTGGATGCACACCCTCCCTGAAGCACCGTTTACACCTGTAGTTCACAACTGTAGTGCTACAGACAGTTCACATATTGGGCTGTGGGCTGAGCTGAAAAGCAAAGGGGCTGTAAAAATGCAAGGAACATGACAGCCTGTCTATAATCTGGTCATCTCTTCAGGCCAAGCAACACCACTTAGTGAATGTGAGAAAGGCAATGGGGCTCTAGCAACCACCTGCCCATTCTGCCTTCTCCTCTCTCTGGAGCAGGGCATCCCTGTGTGACCTGATGCACAATATCCCCCTCAGCTTGTGGCAAAGGTATATTTTGGTCTTATATTTATTGTGAACTGCAATGTCAACATACCCAGGCCAATGGTAAAAGACCTTGCCATCTCCTTCTCATAGCTGTTCTATGTTATTTGGAGAGTTTTTCATGTTACCTGAAAGAAGTCAATGAATTTCTAGTTTGTTCAGTAATTTTTTTCTTTAGGCTTTTCAGTCTTAAGTGGCTCAGCAAGGACCTTTTGTGGCAGCCCCACAGCACAGTATATTAACAAGAGGTATTCTAAATTAACTGGATTTGATATGAGGTCATTCCTTTGAATGCAAGATTGTGTTTTATAAAACACAAGAGCATTTATACAATTCAACAAAAAATCCACACATAACTAAGTAAGAAAAAAATTCTGAAAACATAATCTGAACAGAAATGTTACAACTTGTTATCTTATGAATAAAGCTAATATAAAGATAGCAAAAAAATTCCAGAAACAGAGATTTTAGTTTTTATGTAGCCTGCATGGATTTAAAAAAAAATAAATAATTAATTTAAGCTTGCAAATATTAAATTTTTAAGTATAGAACTGCTGAAAGGATTTCTAGTCACCACACAGTCTACCTTGTCTGGTGTTCCTCTATATTTGCAATTTTATTTCTTATAAGAGCATTACCAAAAGAATTTTAGTCATTGCTTTGCTGTGCTTGGGAAATAAGATTTAATATCACATCAAAAAGGGATAGGGATGAGAATATAGACTTGTGAGAGAACAAAGGATATTTATTGACAGTGACAATGACAACATTTGATAACTCCTTCCTTGCTTTTTTGAAGAAAATATATTCTACTATGATACTCTAATTGACATATTCTAATAGCTGAATTTTGCTTTTATGTATAGATTAGCTCCAACAGCTACTCTTTTTAGTTTTTCTGTATACCACACTGATATTGCATAAGCAATGGTAAATCCAATATAGATTTAGCAAGTAAGGGATTAAATAAACAGGATTGAGTCCTGAAGTAAGAAATTAATAAATAATGGGTATTCACGTATGGTGCTTTTACTTGTTGCTTATCTGGTACATTTGAACAGTTTAGCCAAGTGATGGAAAGACCTCTGCAAAAGAATAACTAAGTTACAAACCTCAACTCTTCCACAACTGAAAAAGTGCATTGAGAATAACCTTTCTAAGCTTTGCTTTGAGAGTTACTTGTTGCTGGAGGGAAATGAAATGCCCTCTGAGGGTTGTAGTGGCTGTTTAAATAGTCTGTGTAAAGCTATAATGAATCTCTGTAGGCAAGGAAAATGTCAACAATAAAAAATGTAAGCTAACAAACCCCTGATTTTTTGAATTATTATGAACACTAGAAAAAAATATTAAAAGGGTGTACTTACAGGAACATCAACATACTTTGCAGCTGCTTTCACCTTTAGAAAATGAAAAATAAAACATGCAGTGAGTGCTTATTACTATAGATTGTGTGCAATTTCAGAATTAGGCACAGAAAGAAAAACAACAGATCTATTGTGAATCCAAACACTTACCGTGAATGAAACTAATGATGAGAAGAAAGTGCCTTCATCGTATCTTGACAATTTAGACAATACACCTTCTAACACCGAAACAACCTGAAGGAAAAGACAGAGAAAAATCTAAATGCACAATATGTAAAGTAAATATTTGGGATGAGGATGTGAGTTTTTCTTCCTCAGATTTTTAAAGTTCAGCAGGGCAATGCAAACTGTAAATCTGCTCACTTTCTCCACGTCACAAATTGCTGAAATCAAGGACAACAGTCTTTTCGCAGCTTCACCTATCGATAAAACTAATGGAAATTGTTGAACCACTGTAGATATACTAACCCAACCCAGAAATTCTCCTGAGCTGGTCCTGCTACTCAACACCACTTTGCTGCCCCTAAAACACATGGATAATGATGAGTGTGTGTAACCAGCATGAATTCTGGGTAGAAAACTCACGTTATTTTCTAGGACCACAGTTTCCAAGATGACAGCATCAAAGACGATGGAGCACCACTGTTACAGGTGGTGATCTCGATATCACGTTTCTCTTACCTTTGGCACTGAATAGAAACCCAGCTC